>JAIUJO010000304.1:376035-606035 GCA_023846275.1 Vanilla planifolia | reverse complement strand
TAAATCACATGGTTCGATTATACTAAGGATTTTTTGCCTAAATTTTGATAAATGTTAGGTGAAGCAAGTGGTTAGTTTGTTAAAGTGGCTTGTAGATAGTTGTCATCATAGTTGTTATAAAATATGAAGAAAAATAATTTATTAATATTAAATATTTTTTATTAGCATGCTTTTGTGGATAATTCATATTTTTTAATGTTTCATTTTTCTATACAAATGAACTATCCATCTTGTTCCCTTAATTTAGAAATGTATGTTAGGACTTATTAATATTAGGTAGGTAAGTGATGATCTCTTTGTGACTTATGTCTTAGAGAAAGTTTCATCAGTTTGCATTAGACATACTTTTATTGATAAATTTGTGAAACATTGTAAGTACTATAGAAATAATTCAATATAGTCAGTCAAGAGTGGTACTTAGAATAACATGATTACACACTGGCTAAAGTAAATATTTTTTATTTGGATGTATAAATAAAAATTTGACTTCAGGATGTCAATATTTAGTTTTAATTTCCACATTAGGTAAGGCATGACTATAAAGAATTGTGATTAAAATCATGTTAAATGGAAAGCCTTGATTATACCATGAATATTCATGCAAAACATGTTCGGTTTAGTAAAAATGTTTATCATTGTAATCTTTTACCTATGAAAAAATTGATTAAGAATTAGCATAACTGCTCACTTGAGGGAATATAGTATTTTTTATAATAAAAAATATTGAATTAATGCCTTTAAGGTTCTCATTTGCTTATATGTAGTATGATAATTCTAGCATGATCTTATTAGAATGCTTCTTTAAATGTGTGTGGATGAACGTTATATTAAATTTTAGACATGCTTGTGCATATAAGAGGAGTGATAGGTCATGTGATAAAAGTCATAATTTTGGTTAAGTGATATTTGTATATTTAGGCTCAAGAAGGAATATTTACATATTTAGTTTTATGTGTAACAAATGACATAACATGATAAATGGTTTAGAGCAGATGTGATTATTGAGGACTCTTAGAACTTCGACACATTAGCTAACATGATTGGGATTGCCATGTCTTATGACAAATCATATAATGTAATAGGAGTTCCAGAACATTCTTGTTCAATAACAGCAGACAACGCATCGTGGAAGTAAGACTATCAATTGTGTTAGATTAATGACTTAAAGCAAGCAAACAGTAATAGAATGATAACATGATATCTATTGTTAGCTAATGTATTTGCTATATGCAATATCTTAGCATTACATCCAGTGATGGTATGTGTGAAAATAAATAGTATTATCTCTACATCATAGTAGAACAAAATGATAATTGACCATGTAAGAGTGTGCAACATTATGAATAGTGCCCAAAGGTAATCATTTTAAAATAACCATTTAAAATTTTAATATGTTGTAGTCCATTATTCTACTTCTTATTTGTGGACGCATGTGTCAAATTAGTTGATTAAGCCAACCAACCATACTATTGTGGCGAGAGTAAAATCTTAATAATGTAGGCCTCGCTTCGTATGAGATGGAAGCGATAGTCAACAAAGTTAGAAAAGTCACTATTGTGAATAGTATCACATAAGAATCCTTTGTTCATAAATGACCTTCTTTCATATCTATCCAATTTTCTCAACAATCCAATATGAGATGAACAAAAATCAGAATACATTAGTATAATGTGATATTTCATTTTGTTCATTGGTTTGATGATGACATCACTATCTAGAAACTTAAGCTTCAAGTAAAGTTTTCACTAGAGTGATTAGAGTTTGTACTTTGTTTGATTAGGAAATGTAAGTAAGTGTGCCTTTTCCATATTTTTAAGAGTTTCACAAGCTCCAACTTAATTTTTTGAATATTATAAATGTCATTTTAATGCAATTTTATGCTTCCTTTGATCATGTTAATTAATATATTATGATTAGGGTCAATCTCCATTGTAGTATAGTTGCAACTTTAGCACCATTCAAATACTTTCATAATAGTGTTCATTATTTCCTCGAGGCATCCTCCATTGATGATGAGCTTCACTATGTTGGTAGTTAGAGACCCCTAAAACTAAAATCATACTTATACTTTTCAATTTTTGAAATGGGAGGGGGAGAATAAAGATTATTGTATGTTTATTTCACTAATTCACTTGTTTCCTCGACTATTTTCCTTTTCCTTTCTTTCCAAATTTTTTAGCATATTAGAAATGGAATGGTTTGAAGCACATAACATCATATTGAGCTTTCAATAATTTGGCACCACTGCATCTTTATAATATTAAAAATTTTATGGCTCTTGACTTAATGGATAGCCAATGCAATTGCAAGGAAAGACCATTCCTTCTATGCCATATGAAACATTATAGAAGCATGATCTAAAGGGTCCCTATTAAGATGGTAAGGAAATTTGGATGCCAACTGAATATTGAGTTTATGTAATTATTCTAGGAAAGGCATAACCTTTTTTTAGATTCCCCAAATCATCAAAGAGATCATGGTGAGGCAATTCACATTCGAGTCCAATTTTTTTAATTTCAATATGAACTCTCATTTGATGACATACCATGCAACCATTATGCTCAATGTCCCTTCTTTAGATGTGATCAAATTAGAGAACCTTGAAGCGAGATAATGTATTTGTTTTCTCTTACACCATTTCCTTTGTTTGAGAAATGCATTCCCACGTGTCAAAGTTGGCGACCATTGGATTACTGATCATGTATATACCTTTCATGAACTTGACCTAAAGCAATTTATTAGTTGTAGCTTCTAGCTCGGCTTAATAGAAAAGGCAATCATAATATCATTTAGTTCTTTCAATCATAAACAATTTTCATTTGTAGTCTTACAAGCATTGTCGAAAGCAACCTAGTGATGCTTGTGAACATTATCAACATCTCTCTTAGAAAGAAATTGATATTCATTTTAATGATGTCTATAACTTATTAATGGAAATATTGAAATAGAATTTAATATATGTTTCACTATGATTAATCTACAACCCTGGATAATTATTTTTTGTTCCATCCTATGATCTTCTTTGTTCGTTTATATAGAATGCTTTAATAATATACTTATTTTTTCATGCTAGTAAATATATGATATCATAGATATGTAATGGGAGGGGATCCATGGTTAAAAACCATGATCTTTCTTATCTTTGAAGTAGATGTTATATTCATAATTGTACTAGTGTTTAGTTTACTCTTCCATTTGTATAATTGAAGACTTAGCAAATGTTGAAACTTTTTTAGAAACTTGCCCAGAGAGCTCATTGACCTTAGATCTACTCTACTAAAAACTATAATATCATTAACATAATAGACATAAGAAATTAATGGGAAACCTTAAGGTTTTGCATAAATCATTACTTTCTTATTTGTAAATGGGCTCTTTAGTGACCTATTGAAAGCATACATGGACCACATAAATAGTAAAGGATAGATAGAGTTTTGTAGCTTCAACCATCTTTATGTCTAAAACTCTATTAATAATGCCATAGACTTAGACAGATAGCCATATGTTACATATAAAGTGCACTTTTATGACTAGCTTGAGAACGCAATTCCTACGTCTAACTTTTCTATTGAGAGAACCCATTAATTCTTTAGTTATAAGCATTTGTGCTTCATTTATCAAAACTTGCTTCTTTGAGAGATGTGATTCTTAATAGTGCTATGTGAAGCCCATTTTGATATAGTTTATGCAGTACTTTCTCAATAAAATTTCAAAAACAAACTAACTTAATGTCCTTAAATGATTTTGGAATCTAGGTCATAGGAATCAGCAATAGTTGGCACTTGAAATAACTTTAGGATTTGAATTTCCAACTATGAAGTCCTTGGCTGCTTCTACTTCATCCAAAACTATAACTTTTTCATACTTTTTGAAAACATGACTATTATGGCCATTAGATGGAGAATCAATATTTTTGTCAAATTAAAATAATTTTTAATATTAACTTACATATGTTGCTTAACAATTCCTCAATTTGTATAGTGCCTAAAATAATTATTTAAGTATCTCATAAAGTTTTTCCAATCTAGTTAAAATTTTGTTATTTGGAACTCTAAGACCATAATGTTAAGGGTAGAAATTTAATCCTAACTAAAGTTTGAAAGAATTTTTTTTTCCCACCTTCCTCTATAGCCATTTAGTTTTGGCTATCTAACTCAAGAATACTTCTTTCTTAGTTTCTCCATAAGCAAATCAATTGCTTTAATTAGTTTGATGGTTTCCTCCTTAAATTGTTTACTGGAAATTCATTTCTCTATTATTAAGTCAATCTAATTTCTTGAAATATAATACTAATAATTTGATGTAAGATGCTATGCTAAATCTTATTTTAGCTCATAAAAAATGAGAAGTGCTTAGGTAGAAGCAATACATTCTTATAGAGCCTACCAAAGGTGGTTTTTTTAGAATAAAAAATCTTAGAATCACAAATCAAGTAAAAACTTCTCAAAAAGTCAAAGACTTGCATTGATTTTTAATATAAGGGATCTCAACTAATTGAAAAATGGTTTCCATGACCAATACCCAAAGTACTCATATTGCTTATGAAGGGATAAGGTAAACACAAAAGTTGAGTTCTTATAATACTAAACAAGAAATCACATGATCACATCCATAGACAAGAAGGTGGGATCTAATGAGTAAATTCCCTGAAAGTTGAAATAAATTGGTTAACAACATCAGCAATGATTCGGCACTCTTTTGAATGTTGAAAAATGCATTGAGATATCCCCTTTTAAACCTCTCACTCTCCTCCCAATGGGACATTTAGTATTGCACTATTAACTTGTTCACGAACAGTGCACTCGTATTGAACAAGCCCTTTGACAACACTTAATTACTTCAATTAATAATTGTCTTATATACAATATGATAAGCATCCCTATTTATAGAGCCCTTAAGAACAATTGATAATTTGATAACATATGAATATGAATAGGCATTAAGGAATACTGAGTGACATATTTTTAGAATTTTAAGAGATATTTTAGAGTTCTAAAAGTCAACACAAACTACCAAAGAAATAATTTGAATTCAACTAAAAATGTTTCCTTAAAATCCTACAAAACTAATAAATCTAATAATCCCAAAACGGTCTATGTGTTCAGGCAGTGTTCCATTGAGTAGTGAGGTAGTGGGTTGTGTGATCAGTGCATCATGGGTTGCATTAAATCAGCATGATTTCCTTAGGCTCGTTCATGGATCAGGTCCACACATGTTCATGGGTGGTGACAAGGGCTGATGGGTTGGCACAAGTTGAGCATATCAAAGAGTCTGACTTGTTAATACAGGTTGAGTGGCAGAAATGGGTCAACATGAGTGACAAAAATTCTTATTAACATTGATTACATCAATGGCATGTGATGGTTTCTGAATGAAAAATATTCTAAAACTCTATTTTAAGATTTTAAAAAACAATTTTTAGCCAAATTTTGTGTCGAAAATATTACAAGATTATTGTAGAGATGCTCTATGCTTAATTTAAAGCTAAAAAAATTTGAAAACTACTAATTCATATTCAAATGAATTAAACCAATGTGTACATGCAAATAGCTCAGTAAACTAACAAAAAGTAACTTAAAATGTGTAATAAATAAGGCTAAACTATAATTAAGCCTTGTAATAGTAGTGATAATATTAATGTAATGGTGAACAGTCAATGTTAATGTGGCTACGATCCAAATATAATTAGTATGCCAACTGGTCGAACATCTACACGATGTATGAGATGCTACTATGTCATCATTCTATGTAAAATCTTTGATACTAGTCTAACATATCTAGGTTTAAATAGTGAAGCTTCTCCTTAGTAATCCAAGTGCCACTAAAGACTAGATGGCCATTTTAATTTACTAAAAATCTCTATCATGCTTGATTCCATGTGAAATCTATTTGATAATGTAAGAGTTTCTCTACTTGATATCTTAACTAAATGGACGGGCTAAATATTTTGTTGGATTTGTTCACTTGATAATGATTTTGATGGCTTAAAAGGCTTATAAGGTGTTAGGTGCGATTCTCTATAAGGTAAAAGATAAAAACTAAAGTTTGTGCATATTCCATAATTCAATTACATTAAAAAGATACATGAACACCTAGTTTTAACTAAAGTCTAAACAGTATAACCCATGGGCATGCAAGTTTTGTGGGGTTCCTGATGTAATCTCTCATACAAAACATGGATCATCACATAATCATCCTAATAATGTTCTCTAGGTTTTTTTAGTATATACTAGTTGTTTTTATTTTAATTAATTAAATTAATTTATTTAGTAACATGTTTATCTAATATGAAATATAATGAGAGGAAGACTTAAAAGACTCAATAGTGTAGAAATCATAAGTTTAAAAGAATCAATTAAATAAGACTAAGTACGATTTCAAAAAAAAAATTTCAAAAGATCTCAAAATCATTGTTTGATTAATAAATTCAATATGTGATAATAAATGATCCAAAGTTGAAACATGATCTCTTATAAGGCTATGAGGAAGACGGCCTCAAGTTTTCTTGACTTCTTTTTCTTCATCAATCTAGGGATAATAAATTGATAAAAAAATCAAGTTTTTACTGAATTGATGGATTTACTAAGTTAGGTGATAAATATGGTGATGAGGTGCATAAAATTAGACCTATATTATGCTGAATATATCTCAAATGTGAGAGTTTATTTACTAAGTCATTTAGAAATATGTCCATAATATCTTTTAGTAAGGGCTGAAAAATAGGTAGTAGGGATGGCCTACTAATAAAGGCCTCCCTAATTGCTATAAACAAGATAACCTCATAATTAGCGATATCCCACTTAATTTTGGCCAATGAAATAATGCAAAGTCATTTTTCTTTTCCTTTATCTTTCTCTTTTGAAGTATTTTTTTTCAAAAAACTTTTTTTGAAGGATATGAATTGTATAGCACGATCTTCTTTCCTTTGAATACAAAAATATGCATATTTGCTATTCAACTTTTTGTACAAGCATGAACAAAATAATTAAGTATTTTCCAATATGAGGTTACCTACTTATACTATGATAACAAAACATCATAAGTTTTTAGAATATTAACAAAACTTAAAAGAAACAACACCTTTGTTGTATGAAAATTGAAGTTTTGTTAATCCAAGATATGATGTGTGGGTGGGTGTAGTTTGTTGGTAGTAGACCAATCTTTTTGATAATATTGTGTGGTATAGCATTGATACAAGTCACTATTTGTAATAGTCTTACTAAGTTTGTCTTTAATTCTATTGAAGGTACTAAAGATGTTAATTGGTTTCCAATGGTTAAATGGTCGTAGTGTAGTCATAGTGCATCTTATAATAGTTAACAAAGGCTTGTCATTCTTCTTTGGCCCACTCATTTGGCTATATATACTCTTTGTTTTCAAATTCAACACTTTCTTCTGCACCATGTATGTCTATGTGTAGGGCTCTTTGAGGGTACTGGGTTATAATAGGTCCTCTCCTATAAGAAGGATAGCATTATCTAAAAAATGAGATTGTTTTATTGGATGGTTAGATATGACATGTTAAATTATGGGTGGCGAGGCATGAGTTGCTTGTGGTGTAAGAGTAGTAAGAATATTGGAAGTAATGGTATGTGCTCTAGGGTAATAAGTAGTCAATAAGAAATCAATCCTCTAAACCGTTCAACCAGCCACTTTTTATGCATTTTCTAAACTAGCAATGCTTTCAAATATAACTCAGCTATAATAGACTCTCTGAGCATAGCCAAAAATTGACACAATATTAATTGATCTGGTACTTAGATATGTAGTTGAGTAGGACATGAAAGTTTTTGTAGACAACAATAATGGTGATAGATAATGATAGATGTTAGGCCACAACAAAAAGTTTAGAACTCAATTTTTCGCATTTTAAATTCTGTTTAGACAAAATTTTATAGCAATTGAATTACAAGTCTGTCGTAAATGTGTCCTATGGTAACTTTCGTGAGAAAATTATGTAAAAAGGTGCCAATTAATCTTAAATTATTTAAACTATTATGTAGATATAAATAAATTGATGAATTAAAGAAACATAACTAAAATATACAATAAATAAGTATGGGTTATAGTTAACAGCTATAGTGATAATGATAATAGAGATTAATTTGAAGTAAAAGAGATAATTAAAGCATGGCTATGAGCCTGAATAATACTAGTACATCTCAAAGTAAAACTACATTGTGATGTATGGATTGCTACTACATTCATGTTATTTTACTTATTATTTTAGGCATTCCATTAACCATATTAATTTTAATTCTATGGTCTCTATACCAAAAATGTTTGTTGGAATTGTATAATTACAACAAACAACTATGTAAAATGTTGAATGCATAAACCATTTTTTTGGGGCATTAATTCTTTACATCTTGACCCATGATCTTTTAGATATAGGTGTAGCAGTTGTTAGTCATCTGGCATTATTTTACATCAATTTTTGACATTTTCTATGGAATATCTCCCCTTCCATTACCTACTCACTATATTTTTGTGATGCCTTTTGAAGACCCACTTTCCTTTTCTATTTCAAATCTACTTAATTTTTAAGCCCAAGAAAGGGTGGACCTTTTGGCTAAATTTCATATGTAATCCTTAAACTAATTCACTACTAAGGATGGAATAGAAGAGCCTTCATATTCATTCGTAGAAGCAATGGCATTCAAGTCACCCATAACCATCAATGGGCCTTGGGGATTTGTTGTAATTAAGCTTAAATTTTTCCACAATGTTCTTCTCCTTACCTTTATAAACTAAGCATATACTAGTGTATAGTACATGAGCAATTTGCTTCTAGACTTATCATTGAGTTAATGAATGTATGGTTCATGTTCAAAGAATTCTCTATAAAATGTTTAAATCAAAATGTCATAGCAAGTTGGGGTAACTTCAATTCATGTGACATTGATTTTAGTATGACCACTAATGTGATATTGTTGAAAATAATTAGTTACTGGAAATCAGATATTATTATGATATTAAAGACCACTTTTATGTTCTAACCAAGGGTATAATACATTTAGGTTTGTTTCATCTACAATTTTTAAGGATTTTTAACTTCTACGTCTCCCTTTCAAACTTATTTTATTTTTAAAACCTATCTTTTTGCTTCTTTTAAATCTCGTAATCTACATTCGGGTGAGATCATCTTGATCTATTATATTAGTTAAGAATTGTTTCACATTTGTGCATGTCATTATTTATTTTAATTATGTTTTTAAGATTAAAGATTCATTAATAATGTTTCCTCCATATTTTTTCCTACATAAAAAAATTTCTTTATTATAGGAAATCTGTCCTTTAAATCTTTCAATAAAATGCCACTTTATATGTCTTTTCTAAACTAGTAACACTTCCAAATATAACTAAGCTAGAATAGACTCTCTGAGCATAGCTAAATATTGACACAATGTTACTTGATCTGGTACTTTGACATGCATTTGAGCATATATTTCCTAATTAATAATGTGTTTAGTAGTATCCTTTCAACTTTGGGAAAGATGTTACTGTTTATCAAAACTACTCACTTGAATAAGAGGTGGGTATATATTTAGCTAATAAAAATCTTTTGTTCTTCTCATAATTGAGATAATGTTTAATCATTGTCACGATATCATCTTTTCAATGTGTAAAAAAATCTAGCATGTGATGTGTGCCAAGCTTTTTTAAATTAGTACTATTAATATCCACTAAAATTATACCAATCAAAATATTACTTCATTCTCATTTCTTAATGCTCTATGATCTAAACTACTATCAAATATAAGGGCTTCTATGTTAACCATGTTAACTCAATGATCATCATCACAACCATGTCTTATACGATTGGTATGTGGAGTAGCATAATGCCAAAGTCAATATTCCAATTGTTTAGGTACATTTTTTGACTTCATTCCTCCTCTTGAAATTCATTTCTTATAGAGTTGTTTGATATATGTTTTTCACCGCACGTATTATTTCTACATTGTCCCAATTTTTTTCATGCATGTTCCTATGGTTTCTCTTAGTTCTTACATCAAACGAGTTAGTTCTAAAATTGCATGTCATATTATTGGGACCATTTTTGATTGTTCATATGAGAATCAGAAATTCTTTATTTTTTTCTAGACCTAGTGGTCACATTTTTTGGGTTGGAAAAAAGTTTATAATTTGAAATCACAAAGAAAAAAAATAAATTCAAAAATCAAATAATAAAAAACCATATAAATAAACAAATGTAGATTCAAACTTGAAAGGAAAGACTTTTAGATATATGTTTAGAAAATTTAAAAATTAATAATAATTATACAGAATTTCAACAAATCATTTTATGATAAATTAAAACTAATGTAAGTTCTTAAAGCTAACCATGCTCTAATACCATGTTAATGTAGGACAATATGCTAAAACATATTTCAGCAAGTAGACTATTATGTTATGCTTATGCTTAAGAATATATCAATGCAAGCACATACCTAACACGATTTATGTTTAGAATTATAAATCTTATGATTGTTAGGTAGCTAAGAACTTTTCCTTCAAGCCAAGGACTTGCATTGCTTTTTAACATAAGGGATCTTAACCTAAGAAACATTCTTTTAACAACCCACACCCAATGTACTTGTATTAGTCATGAAGTGAAAAGGTATACGCATAAGGGTAGTTCTTAGAATGCCAAACAAGAAATCACATGGCCATGTGAACAAACTAAAATGTTGTATGTGATGAGTAAATTTTTTGATACTTGAAATAAAGTGGTTAACAATGTCTCTAGAGATTTTTATGCTCTTGCAAATATAGGATAATAGGTTAGGATATCCCCTTTTGTGGCTCCAACACTCCTTCTTAAGACACACCATTTGAAGCACGCCATAAGATTATTTGTACATAACACCCTTTGTATGAAACAAGATTGGTGACAACACTTTACTAGTTAACAAATTGTATTATGCAAATCATGGTAAGCATCTCTATTTATAGACAAGCCAAGGGTTCAAATGGTTAGGAATATGAAAGATTATTAGTTAATAAAAAGTAATATGTTTTTGAATTGTAAAGGACATTTTAGAATTCTAAAACTTTCTACAAATTACTAATGAAACACATTTAATCTACCAAGAAACTTGCCTTTAAAACCTACAAAACTACTTTTTATAAGTAGTCCTTAAACATGCTCATATTTTTGATAGAGTTGTTAGAAAATCATCGAGATAGCTGGCAATACTATTGAGGTGGCAATTATGTAACGGCTTGTGACGAGTTAGTGGATGTTGATGGGTCAGGCATTTTGGTAGATCGGTTCTGTGCATATTGTTGGGTGGTTTAGTATGATGGGTTAGTATGGGTTGATAAGATCAACTAAATCAAAGGGTTAGTAAGGGTTGAGCAGGCCATGAAAGTCTTCGTAGACAACAATAATGGTGATAGATAGTGATAGACGTTGGGACACAACAAAAAGTTTAGAACTCAATTTTTAGCTTTTTAAAGACTTTTCAGACCAAAGTTTATAGGAATTGCATTACAAGTCTATCATAAAGGTTTCTTGTAGTAACTTTCATGACAAAATCATGAACAAAGGTTCCAATTAATCTTAAATTGTTTAAATTATTGTATAGAAATAAATAACCAGATGAATTAATGAAACTTAACATAAATATATAGTAAATAAGTGTCGGTTATAGTTAACACCTACAGTGATAATGATAATAAACATTAATATAAAATAAAAGAGATAATTAAAGAATGGCTATGAGCCTGAATAAGACTAGTACATCTCGAAGTAAAAACTCAATGTGATGTATGGGTTGCTACAACATTAATGTTCTTTTACTTTAGTATTTTGGGCATTCCATTAACAATATTAATTTTAGTTCTATGGTCTCTATACCAAAAATGTTTTTTGGAATTGTAAAATTACAACAAATAATAATGTAAAATTTTAAATACATGAACCCTTTTTTTAGGGCATAATTCTTTACATCTTGACCCCATGAACTTTTAGATATAAGTGTAGTACTTGTTAGTGGTCTAGCATTATTTTACAAGGATTTTTTTTTACATTTTCTATGGGATATCTCCCCATCCAATACCTACTTACTATAATTTTTTGATGCCTTTTCAAGACCCACTTTCGTTTTCTATTTCCAAACTGCTTAATTTTTAAACCTATGAAAGGGAGGACCTTTTGGGTAAATTTCATTATGTAATCCTTAAATTGATTCACAACCAATGATGGAATGAAAAAACCTTTGTATTCATTCCTAGAAGCAATAGCATTCAGGTCACCCATAACCATCAATGGGCCTTAACGATTTGTTGTAATTAAGGTTGAATTTTTCCAAAATGTTCTTCTCATTACCCTTATAAACTAAGCATATACTAATGTGTAATAAATGAGCAATTCACTTCTAGATTTGTCGTTGTGTTAATGAATGAGTGGTTCATGTTTAAAGGATTCTCTATAAATTGTTTAAATCAAAATAACATAGCAAGTTAGGGTAACTTCTATTCATATGACATTGATTTTAGTATGACCACAAGTGTGATATTGTTGAAAATGATTAGATGCTGGAAATTAGAGATTATTATGATGTTAATGACCACTTTTATGTTCCAAGGGTGCAATACTTTTAGGTTTGTTTGATCTACAATTTTTAAGGATTTTTAACTTCTATATCTCCCTTTCAAACTTTTTTATTTTTAAAACCTGTCTTTGTGCATCTTTTAAATCTTCTAATCTACATTATAGTAAGATCATCTTGAACTGTTGTATTAGTTAAGAATTTATTTCACTTTTGTGCATGTCTTTATTTATTTTATTTAAGTTTTCATGATTAAGGATTCATTAATAATGTTTCCTCCTTATTTTTCCTACCTAAAGATCTTCTTAAATTCAACATTCATTTTTTAACATGTTTAAAATTATTTTTCTCTCATTTTTTTTTGGTGAAATTTAGCTTATCCTTGTCATTTTTCATGCATTTGTTTGGAGCTCCGTTTAAGACATCACAACTATTAGGGTTATCATCCTAATTAGGACGGTATTAAGAATTTTCCACCTTAATATTATAATATGGAGAACTTGCATGTTTTAGTAATGAATGCATCAGTTCTTGCTTAGGTTCCTCCCTATTATTCATGCTCTTATTCTATTTAATTGGAGTTTACTCTGATACAAAATGCCCTTATGTGCTTGAATTCCTTATGTTGTGTTTATAATGACTACAAGAGTGACCTTGCTTGAAACATATTGAGTAGTATTTAAGTTCATTATTGTATTACATCCACTACTAGAATCCTTTTGAACTACTTTTTTGAATAAATTTGTTCCACTTTTGTAGCTTTTTCTAACTCTACTACAACATTGACTCTAACCACCTTTGGATGGTTTCATTTAAAGTTGTAGCATCCACCTAATGTAGCTTTCCCATTGCTATAGCTTTGGAATAGATAGCCACCTTGCTGAGTAATTAAATGGTAAGTGTTCAAACGAGTCTCCTTCTAGAGCAAGGGATAACTTAGTATTGAGACGCAAATTTTGATGCCAAATGAAGACTCTTATTAGAAATCTTCCATTTTACATAACTTGTGAAGCTGATGAAGTAGAAAATACACACCTTCTCAAATATGATGAAGTCTTCATCATTGTTTAGTTATCCAAATTCAACTTCGCATTTGAAACCCATGTTTATTAAAATCCCAAATGTTTAAGTAAGAATCTAAATTACCATGAGTCCATACAATTACAATAAAGCTCAATCTATTAATTGATAAACAAGCAATGAAACTTCCATCGACACATATTAATTTATTTGTCAACTATTGCTCAACACCCATTGCCTGTAGCTCCTCGCCTATCGCTTGTAAACCATTTGAATAATGCTATAATTATTGTCCCCATAAACTCTTGTTTTAGCTTGGCATAGTAGTTATAGATACATAGAATAAGATTTTATATTTAATGTTAATTACATATTGCTACTATATATATATATATCCTTCGTACAAGATGTTAGTTTCAAAGTGTAACACAAGGGTTACCTATTGTGCTACTTGGCTAAATCCTACAATATATTTTTCATGTACTAAAGAGCTAAGAGTCATTTGGGGGACCAGACTAATGATCATTAAAGTTATAAATTTATTGGATAATATTTATTTTCTTTTATGATTACTAATAATTGAGTTATTATTTCTATTCATGATTTTAAGTTATACATATATATGTATATTACAATATAGCAAATCCTTATTAATGGATTTTTTCATTTCTCTTTTTATGCTCACTTGAAGTTGGACATGGATTATAATGTTACTTGAGCATTTGAATGTAATACTTTTATATCCTAGATTTTTATTCTAAAAATATTTTACTTATATCATTATGTTACTATTCCAACATGTGTAGTTTCATTTGTGATACAATGAGGGATTTTTTGATTTACATGCTCTTGTGGGTGGTTAAAAAATTTACTAGAATCTTAGTGCAACAAGAAGATCCATATGAGGATCAACGACATGCTTGGAAAGCCCTCACAGTAAATTGAAATGAGTTAATATAAAGGCAACTTAACAACTTTGTTACAAAACTTCTCATAATTTACCAAGGATAAATGTTATACCTTATAAAAATAATATGGAAAAGATTTAAATAGTGAGTGAATTATTACCAACCATGATGAAATATGAAGATTAGAAATGATCTAAACGTTGTCCTGATGAAAGTCCTATTAGTTATATTTCATGTTTAACTAAACTCTATTTTAGAAGTTATAATTGCTTTAATTTTTTTTTACAAATTGATCAATAAGCCATTTGTATTGTCATGTTGCATTCATGCAATTATGATTGAAAATTCATAAAGTTTTTATAATTGAATAAATTGAATCACTCAATTCATTACTTACACTAAACATATATTTTCTTATGTAAAGCTTATCATGCATATATGATAAAGGAGATTGAAAAGTTTGATGAACATACATCACACGTTAAAAAAGCTCTTAGATTTTAAAAACACTATTATGTAAAATCATGACAATCATACAAATATAATCTCCTTAAGACTCACATAAGTATAAGTTGTTTAATGATTGTGCACATCTTAAAAGTGGATCATCCACTATCATGAAATTTTGTAAAAACTTGTAGCACTATAGGGAGTTTATGCACATTGTATAACTATGATAGTTTAACTATGCTAGTATGATGATATGAGCTTCTGTAGTATTCACTTATGATCTTTTGGATAAATTTATTACAAATGTGTATGATGTGCAAATCCTTGATATACAAATTATGATAATTTTTCATATATCTAGGCTTGTCTTAATTCTACAAATATGTTATTGGAACATTTACATTTGATTCTATTTTTGCTAAAATTTATTTATCATTTTAAGGCTTCTTTAGGAGAACCAATAAAAGATTCAATCATATTAAATGATAAATGAAATTTTTTAATACAAAAAATGATTAAGTTGTTTGAGACAAGCCTAACATCCAGTATCATAATGTATGAAAATGTTTTAACTAATTTATTTAAGTGATAATCATTGTAATACAAGTACTATGAGACCAAATATTATACCTTATAAAAATAATATAACAGAGTTTCTAAATGATGAGTAAAGATTTTACTAACATTTTTGAAATATGAATATTTGAATGAAATAACCAAAATTAAGACAAAAAGGATGCAGTTGCAAAAGTTATCCATGTAATTTCATAAAATTGTAGCAACTAACATTCTTGTTCTTCCTTCAAATAATAAGAAAATGGAAAGTTGTACTTATTTTTAGTTGAAAGTCGTTTCTTTATATTACTTAAGCAATTAAACAATATTTTATAATTTTAATGGTCTAATGTTGTTTATCAGGAGATTACGTAGCTGTTAGTAGTGCCATGTTGAGTTTATGCTCTTCTGATTAAACATTCTTAAACTAGTGATACATGAAAGAATTGAATCATCCATTGAATTGCTCATACTGCACATTTAGTTTTTTTTATGCAAACCATAACATACAAGTATGATATTGGATATTGGAAAGAATAATGCAATTATATCACACATTGTTTAAAAAATTCTCGAGTTTCCAAAATATTGCAATGTACAATAATGATAAACATACAACTATAATCTACTTATGACCTGCATATGTATAATTTTCTTAAGAATCATACACATCTGCAAAGGGGATTATTTATGTACAATAAAATTTGCACAAACTTGTAACAATCTTGGATTTTAATGAACTTTTTGATTTGAAGTGGCCGAAGCCTACAAAATGAAACCCCTTATGGAGGCTCAAAAACAAAATCAATCAACAAAAGCTTTCTCAAAGGGTTGGGTAGGGGCATATCCCCATCACAAACAAAATCTGAAAACATGTCATCATGGCAATCCATTCAGGAGGACCATTGCCCTCCCTGAGAACATGAGTGAAACATAGAGCCAGCCTGCTTCTCGCATAATTTAGCGCATCCGAGTAAATACCTCTCTCCTTGGGGTAGTGAATCAGCTGCATCACCTCATGAATCGTAGTTGTCAAGTCAGACTGGATCTCGACAGCAAGGAAACTTCAATGGTTCGTCATGGTCATTAGTATAGTCTCTATGTCGCCTGACTTCCATAGCATTTCAACTATGACAATTTCATTGTGCCAGTACTAAGGTATGTTCTTTATATCTTTGAATTATTATATGTAGGATAAATTTGTTGGATGTGTATGATATATGAATCATTGTTATACAAAATTATCTTGATTTTGTCATACCTTTAGGTTTTTGTTAATCATACACATATGATATTGCTTCATTTAATGACAATTTTATCCCAAATCAATTCAAGACATCTTTGCAAGAATGTACAACATATGCCTTCACATTATAAGGTTCATGAAATGGTTGTAAACACAAAATATTAAGTTGTCTCACCCGTATCTAACTTCTAATATCATGATGTATGATACTATAATAACTTGTTTATTTATGTAAGAATGGTGGGCATATGACTATGATGTGGCTGTAGCACATATATGACAAACAATGCTAACTATACATCACTTGGGGCACAATGAAGGAGTGTAGACCATACTAATACAGTATGGACGTCTTTTTCTAAAATTACAAATTAGGACTCCATTAAAGCTTTTTGTCTAGTTTATTTCAAGGCACATAAGTGAAGTTTTAGTCTTGAGTTTGTTTAACTATATTAACATCAAACATACATTATCAATTAGTATTAATTCACCACTTTGGCTCCTTGGAGGGAAGATTTACATAATGGTATGATTTTGTTGGAAGAACATGAACATTTATGATATAAAGTAATAAGTAAAGGTTTAATTTTTTTAACCAATTTGAGTAGTAGATGATGTGCTTTGAATTATTAGACATTGCACCTAGAGTCAAATTGAGTGGCTCATGTTTTCAAAGCTATGCCATGTTCTTGAACAATGTCACCAAAAACTTAACTTTCATTACATGTGGTTTCGACTTTCTTTTCCATTCATTTAGCATCTCTTCTATGTTAACTACAATTTGAATAAATGATTAGTAGATAATTTTCTTAGTTGCTTTCTCATCAATCATCACACGACATAGGATCATCAATCTACCTGAGAAGATGATTACATAACCTTTGCTAATGTTAATACTCTACCAATATTCAACACATAAAACAATACAAATAGGAGAAAGACATGCAACATCAATACAACTAAATATTCAATGAAGTTTATTATTAACACAGCAAAAACTTCTCCATAAATGAGAGCTAAACTCCTTTTCAATTTAATGATGGTTCTCCTCCCTTTGTTTGAATAATTCAAAAGGATTGTGAATACAAAAGGTTAGCCAAATTCTCCTGAAGCTATTGACAGCATGTGATTTGTAAAGAAGTGTACTAATTCAGCACTAGGTGGAAGAAACCTAAAATACTGTCCTTCTTTTTTACAATGTTTAATTTGACGTGATTTCTAATGTCATTTTTCATAGTATAAGAATTTTGAACTCATTCATTTTACAAGACTATAACACTAACAATGCATCAATTGACCAGTAAATTGGTGAAGTGTATGCCATAATCTCAAAGTTGTCTCATAATCAAAAAATGACTACTAATTACTCTATTTTACATTTCTATTGTAAATAAAAATACAAAAAGTTTCTTATGGACCATGAAATGAGAAAGTTTCCACGAAACTAAAATGTAACAGATGCCTACTTCTTTGTTGTCATACTCCAAGCAAAATGAAAATTAGTCATGGTGACTAAGTCAAAACCTATTTCACATCTAATACACCTTAGGCATAGAGATTTGGTTCCTATTGGATATTTAGAAGTTTTCTTCATAGCTTGAATATGGGATTCATTTGGATTGGCTTAAAATCTCACACAAAATTCTACACTAAGCACTAATATATGATTATTACATTTTGGGTAAGAAAATGAAACAATAATCACTTTAAACATCTTTACATCGATGAAATTCTTATTCTTTTCTATTTTATCTATCATCTCCTCTTATTTCCCTTTAATTTTGTTATGTAATGGTTCATCATCAACACAGTTCTTCATGCTTCACAATTTGATCAAATAACATTTGACTACTATATCAAATACAAGGAGATTCATTAAGCCTCACATGAATAGTTTCTTTTATAGCTTAAGTCCTCTATTTAAAATTTGTATGACTTACTATTCATGAAGCTTAGCAAGAAAGTTCCCTCATCATACATTGGATCATGCTTATCAAATTTTTTCCATTAATAAAAAAGTTTTTAAGAAAAAACACATGCAAGTGAGATATTTTTTGTTTTTTTACCATATGATAGTTCACAAGGAGAACATCAAGTAAAGCCTTATAGGAACGCTATTACTTGCATAACAAGAAATAAATGAATTTACTAGAAAAAATTTTGTTACATCATACTCATTCAACGTATTGTTAGCCATGTCTCATAATGTTGTATTTCTTCTCTCACTTACATTGTTTTAAGGTGTTCTAAACTATGAGAAAATAGTGGTATTCCATTATATTACAATATTCTTTTAATTGTTTTTTAAATTCACATACTTGTTTAGTTCTAATAAACCCTAAGTATAAGTTAGGTTCTTTTTGCAATCTATTAAACAAATATGTAAACTATTCAAATTCCAATTTTCTTATTGGTGAACAACAAAAGTGTAATCTAAAATAGTCATAAATAATCACAAAAGTTTACTTCCTTCATCTAAGATTTTGTGGATGAATGGGTTTCAAAAGAATTCTAATTGTAGCAACTCCAATTGTGTTCTAGCCATCACATGCCATATAGATCTAATTGAGGTTTTATGCTTTTTTTCTATTTAGCAATGTAGACACTTAGACTCATCATTCCAACAACGATTAGGTAGGTCCCTTACAAAGTAATAATTTGTGTTCTTCTTTAGTGTTTTTTTATTCAAAAGGAGGCATGAGCCTCACAAAAGGTTATCATGGATGATCCTCATGGAGGGTCAAACATGAAATCTAACAACATAAGTTTGATTAGGGGCTTGGGAAGGGACACTCTCCTTTCCCAGACAAAATCAGCATAATAGACAGCATGCGCAACCCAGTCAGCAGGCGCATTTCCCTCTCTGTAGATGT
This sequence comes from Vanilla planifolia, assembly GCA_023846275.1. NCBI lineage: Eukaryota > Viridiplantae > Streptophyta > Magnoliopsida > Asparagales > Orchidaceae > Vanilla > Vanilla planifolia. Next base: position 586,426 of record JAIUJO010000304.1, on the reverse strand, counting down.
GGGAAAAACTTAGCACATCAAGGCACCTAGAACACTCAATAGCCTCAACAAAGGGACCTACCACAGGCAGGTGAGAGATGAGCATATGAACCTCCAGCAGCGTCGACATCGAGTCCGTCTGAATCTCCACAGCGTGATATTAGGAAATGGTATGCCTTACCATGTCAAGGGCCTCTAGTATTGCCTGAACCTCCATAGCTTCACCAGCGTACGAGATAACCATTTTACCAACCACCAGTAACATCTCCCCATGTAGTCCCTCACCACCAGCCCAAGGCCAGTGGTATCCTCCCCAACAACAGCGTCACAATTGACTTTAATAGATCCAGTAGGGGAACCCAAATATGGCCTACATGCAGTTCAGTGGAGCTGCAAAGGTCCCCGCTGGACATGGATGAGTAAAGGTTGCGATGCTTTGCTGCTGCGATAATCTTGATCTTTATCTTAAGCAAAATAGTGCAGCAGCTAACAATGGGATTGTAGTGCCTTTTCGCATTCCTTCTCTCCCAAATTTAATACATAATGGTGGCCAAAGTAACAACATGACCAGCGCCCTCCCCACATCTCATCGCAGGCGAATCAACGAACTCCATGAGCCAGTGCAGAAAAGTCAGCCTGGTGCTCGCACCCCGAGGCGGCCCCAATGTGGCCAAGGCCTCGCTTGCCTGACGGACAACCAAAAACTCTTGGGCAATTAGGCAGTCCCAGAAGACATGCTGCATGGTCTCCTCTACAGTACGTCCCCAAGAGCAGCTGCTAAACTGGAGCAGTCCTCTCCGAACCATCCAAACCACTGTAGGGAAGTGATCCCACACCACGTGCCATAGGAAAATATGCACACTCGGCAGCACTTTGAGCTTCCATAATCCCCTCATCTAGTCCATACCCCACTTGTTTCTTTGCTTGGTGACATCATCAACTCTGCATTTCAGTTGCATTTAGAGCCTCCCATTATCAACCTTCTTCATCTCAGTGTGCACCTGAAGTAGCATGTCTTGTCCAAACATTCGGGCCTAGGGAAGGTGTAGCACCCTTTCTAGCAAGAGGTCGCCAGCCCATGCACGTATACTTCTGACGTTCCAAACTCCAGCCATGGTAATGCATTCTGACATGCTCGCCGGTCACACAATGTTCATATTGATGAAAGTAGGCCAGCTACAGATAGGGAGGAAGCCAATCCAATTGTCTTCTATGAACCTCACCATCTTCCCGTTGTTTATTCTCCATAAAAAGTTCGACACTGCGCTCGGCATTGCCTTAAGCATGAGCCTGCATGCATAGGAAACGTTCCGAGGAGTCTTCGAAGAGGTATGCATCACATTGTACTTCTGCCTTATGATATCCACCAAGAGACTATTCTTGCGGCTCAATAGGTGCCTATAGTGCTTTATTTGCAGAACGCATTGCCAAACGCGGAGGTCCTATAGAGCAAGAAAACCCTTAGCCATCGGTAATGTGATGCTATCCAAGGAAGCTTCTGATCCTCCTCTCGATCTCGTCAATGACTCCTAAGGACACAACACAATGACATAGTATGTAGCTCAGGATGGTGTTGAGAATAGAGGAAGCCAAAGCAACTATGCCAGCAAGCGACAGAGAATGAATCTGCCAATTGTCAACAAAGGCTTCTATCTTCTAAAACAGGAAATTGAAATCTGTTTTCTTCAGACGCTTCGTCGTGATAGGAACCCTAAGATATGTGAGCATCTGGCCCCACTCCATACTGAGTTTCTTTGCCATCCTGGACTTGGAGAAGTTCACAAGCAGACCCGTGGTAGTGCTAAAGGCCTTCATGATTCTATGCACTATGCACATGGCTTCGCTCTTTGTAGAAGCATACAGGAGGATGTCGTCCATGTAAAGAGAGAGTGAGATTTATGGTGTATGCTATCTGGTCCTAAATCCGAGCAATTGTCTGGTCTCATAGTCATGCACCAGCACAGAGAGATATTCTGTCACAATGACATATAGATAAGGCGAGAGCGGGCAACCCTATAAGAGCTCAAGCTGTGCCTCCACCCTTTGAAGTCGAGCACCATTGATAAGTACCCCAAATCTCGGAAAGGTGATGCAGGCTTCAATCCATTCACACCAAAGAGGAGGGAACCCCATAAGCCTTAGCATCCCGAGCAAAAAATCCCATTTCATGTTGTCATAGGCCTGCTCCACATCAATCTTAATAGCCATGAGCCTAGTTTTTGCAGTGCATGAGTGCATTCTAGAAGCCATTTCCTGTGCGATGAAGATATTATCCGAAATGCTACATCCAGGGATGAAGGCACCTTGTTCGCGAGAGGCGATAATTGGCATCATGGGCTTCAGTCTTTCCATCATACTCTGGCCACCACCTTGTATATGGTGTTATAGAGACTGATAAGTTGGAAATGCTCTGACATGCATGCACCCTGTCTCTTAGAGATTAAGATAATCAATATGTCCTTCCACTCCTTCGGCATCGTCTTCTCCTCAAAGAAGAGAAGCACCATGCGGATAATGTCATTTCGTGTAATCTCCTATTATCCATGGATTAATTCAGTAGTGATCTTTTATGCCACAAATCAACACTGTTCACGCGTGATGTAAATCATTCTGATCCACTTATTTTAACAATCTTAAATTGTAATTCATAAGTTTTACTATTTCCACGTTATACATTAATGGCTTTATTATATTTTATAAAATATAATCATTAAAATTAGACATTACCCATAACCTTATGCACAGAGTCACGTAATTGTTTAATGCTATGGTGATTGTGTTTAGAAAGTTACACTAAAAGTTTTTTTTTAATAGATTAATGTAAGTAGTTTTGGATCTAATAATTCACGTCTCGAAGTTGTCATCAAGTATAAATTGAATTCCATCATGCTGTCTCAAGTGGACGAATAGATATGAGTCACTAATCATGTTTCTTGAGCAATAACTATCAAGATTCAAGACACCGTCTCTAGTGTTGAATGAAAGGAAAGCATATGAAAGTCAACCAATTTTTAGATTTAGAGATCCAAAACGTTTTAGTTCCAGTTGTGTTAACATAAAAAATGTTTAAACTATCTCTTTCTAACAAAAAATATCATGAAAACTTACATATGAAATAGTACATGAATTCTTTATGCATAGCTAGCATATGAAATAGTTCATTCGATATTGCACATTTGATAGAGTAGCTAGCTCCGCTCTAGCAGTACATTTGAAATAATGCATTTGATATAGCTAGAACATGAAATAGTGCATGAATTGTTGACAAGATAATCAGAATAAAATGTGGCAATGGGCATAAGTTCTTTTAAACTCATTCAATTAATGAGCTGGCTTTATTTTTAATGTATGACATTAACTAGCTCAACTCTAGTCATTTTTACTTCAATTAATTTATTAGCATTGTTTTGATTTAAATGCTCACTTAAGAAAAAATAATTTGCATGATCTTCATTCAACTTATTGTAGTTGGAGACCAATCTTTTATATTTAAGAAAACTTTTTATGTCTTTCTTCAAATAAAGCATATTAGAGGAATAATAGAACTCCTTACCATTAAAAGTGCACAAAAATGTCCCCATTTACTAGCTTATCTCAAATAAAGCATTCTTATTTCTCTTCTTTCCTTTAGGAGGATTCATTAGAGTTCATCTTACTAATCTTTATAGATTTCTTTCTCTTGTAATATTTAAATTTTCCACTATCACTTTATACATAGGACAACCAAGTTGATTGTGCATAGGCATTTTCTATCCTTGGAACCCTTATTCATCTTTTTATGTCTTCTTCTCTTTTAGTTCCTTATCTATATTAGAATTCTTTATGAACAACTCTTCTACTTTTCTTCCTACAAGAACCTTTTCATTTGTAAGTGGCACAACCATGGCTTCACCAAGATAAAGTGTAGATACATCCATTGAAGCGTAATAGTAGTGACCAAAGGGTCATACTAACATTGGATCAAATATCTAGCATAATTTTTTTATATTAGAGGGCTTTCTTTATTTGTTTAATAAGGCATTAATAATGTTTATAAGTTTAGTCAATACAATCCTAATATATTCATCAAATGCCATAAGAATTACTCATAATCATAAATCAACAAATTTATTTTCTTCTCTTGTACTTAGGAGGTAACCTAATAGGTGACCTTCCAATTTATTCCAATTTTCATAGGCTATTTTAAGGCTCATTACTTGATTTCTTTTGAGGTAGAAAGGCTACAATTCAATGTATTGATATATATTGACAACTAGTAAATCTATTTAGACCTTATGTTTGTCCTATTGAATAAACTCACTAATTCATTAACTTTTGCATTCATTATTCACAAGTTTAGCAGCAAATGGAAATGGTTGTTCTACTTTATCACAAATCTCTAAATCTATTAGAAAAGATCCTGTAGGTTACATAAACCCTATACTTATGTAGGATATGATGTACATAGAAGTTCTCATGCAAGGCTATATGTCCTATGTTCAATGTTAATTGTTTTTAACTTTTGGGAAACTACATTATAAAATTGACATCTCAAGTTTCTTAATGTATAATCATAGAGACTACCAAAATTGTGTGATGTCTTAATTATATTAAATGTTTACATGCTACAACTTTTGTATTATGATGAGAATGCTTTTCAAATGTATAAAATGAATAATCCAATTCCCAAATTGCCTTCTCTCCCAACAATATGAACCTAAACGTTGTAGCTATATGTCCAATGGAAAATTCCAAATTGCAAAAATTGACAATGTCTTATTACTATCATTGAGGGGAAATGCTTCAAATATGTTGTATTGGTTAGTAAATGAAATTAATCATTTGTGTTAAACATGAAAATTTTCCTCCAAAGTTGACCAATCATTTATTCTTTCCACATATAATACCAAAAAGATATAGTAAACAAAGTCATGTTGAATTTTTGATATTCCATAATGACTAAATTGTGTTATACCATTTCAAGATGCTAATTATGGTCATACTTAACTTCAAGTCGAAGTACTTGTAAACTCTATCATCATTTGTGTAGGACATGAAGAAGTAGATGAGATCATATTCATGATCATAGGAAAGAAATTTGAAAGGTAATTGAAATCCAAACTTCATAAGTGTAGGGGGAAAAGATAGAATTTGATTAATTATGTACTATAAAAGAATAGAAAATTTGAAAGAAATTTGCTAATTATAGTAATTTGAAGAATTTAAATCTATTGGATTTTCTTTGCGTAACTTGTGAGCCATAGTTGAGCAAATGTTTCCAACATATTGAAGGGAGCATACTAATTCTAGTATCTCCTACAAATTCTACTTGTGTAAATGAATATAGCTTAAGCATTCTGCATTATCAAAGGGAATTAACCACTATTTTATATAGCTTTCCAATTTTCTAGGCTATTCTTGTACTTGGTTCTCACAACTTTTACAACTTTTGCTCAAATTATGTTGGAATTAAAGAATATCCATCATAGTTTTTGTTTAACACTTTGATTATTGTGGCACTATTCTTTATTCCTAGATAATTTCCCTTATATAGTTTTTGTATTACGATTTGGGAAGTTATATTAAATCCGAAGGGATTGTTACGACTTTTTTAGAAGAATTTTTAGTGTACTTTTCTAATAATTTTGTAATTGACTTAGGTGGATCTATCACCATTGAGAAGTGAGCTGGTCTAGAATTTAGCACACTCTTAATTAGTGTCATCTTGGTACCTTTTAATAACCATTATTATTCTTGCTATTTATCTTTTTGGTAATGTTATAAGAGCTAGGCTAATACATTATGCGTAGTTTTGGCCCTTGTTTTTCTTGATACCATAGAATTTGAGTTACATGGATTATTTTATAAAACCAATTCAACACTTGACTAAGTTTACATTTTAATTTGAGGTTTTGTGTGATACAATAGATGTACTTTTACAGTAATTGATACTTTCATTAAATTTTTATGGAAGCATATGTAAGATATCCACTTGGTTCCTTAGTGAGAATTTCTTTATAATGTCATCCATGAATAAGAGATAAGTTGTAAGCATGATGCACCTAAACTTTAAAAACTATCCATTTACCATGTAGAATAGAGATTAAAAAATCCACGACTTAAAAACTTTACATCCATGATAAATAAAGTTGGTGAAATAGAGACTCCCTACTTTACACCTTTGCATGTTTTGGAAAAACATTAAGGAAACAAATTATTAGCATAAAGTACTTACTAAACCATAGAGTGCCTACTAAATTAGTTGTGGTTTATAACTAACTAGTTGAAGTTTGCAAGAAATCGATGCATTTCGGATAATTTAAATGAAAAAGCCTAGTTGAGCCTATAAAATGCAAACAACATGTATAAGATAATAAAGAGAATCTATCTTTTATTTTTTTGATTGGCATAACATAAAAACCATTTAGCCAAAAATGCTATAAAATGTTTTTTCCACTTATAAGTGCAATCCATTTCTTAGAAATTCCTACCTATGGGATGTTAGTGGGTTGTTTGACTAAAGTTTTTTTGTCAAAACCCTGACGATAATGTCATACAAATTTGTTGTCTTAAAAACATTGGATGATAGTTTAGAGTTAAGTAGCATCAAGTAAATCTTTTGCAATAATATTATAGTAGTGCAAAAAAAAAATTAATTAGTAAATCCATGTAGACTTTGCTAAATTTTACTATTCAAACCTTACACTACTCATTTCAGATCTTCCATGGAATCTTCATAGGTGAGTGGGCCAATTTCTTCCATTTTAATAATGCAATGCCTATTGTGAATCTAATTTTTGAATTGCTTCCATATTGTAATTCACATCAAAACGGGGCAATAGGTCTTCAAAATATTGAATAAACTCCATGCCTATCTGATTATCTTTATCAATTCAACTTCTTTTCCTACTTTCCTTATTGATGGAAAGCTTAGATCTTTTGTCCATGACTAATAAGTTAAAGTATTTGGCATTCAGTCCTCTTCCTTCTACCATTTAAGATCTAGTTTTTTTAATACATTTTCTCCCAAGCATTGCAAAAAAATTTAATCTACTTATGAATTTGACCACTTAATTCTACTTTCATTTATAACAAATTGGCCACATTGCTCTTTCAATGACCTCTTGGGCTATTTTGCTAATTTGTCCCCTCTTCACCATTCATTAACTACTTATTCTATATTCACTACATCTTTAAAAAAACATAATAGACAATCTACATAGTTTCTTTTATCAAGAAAACTCATATCCATCACACTATGTTTTTGCACCATATTATTTTGAACTTCTAGTGCAACCAAATTAACATATCAATTAATGAATCTACAAGTGTGGCCATACGTGCAAAAATTCCAACATAAGCATATAATTCCAAGGCATCACATTCTATCATCATGGATATAAAAGTCATGAAATTGAACTGCTCTAATGATATTATAAGTCAAGTTCTAACGAAAATAAATATTAACATATAGACGCAAAAGCTGACAAATAATACCCTACTATAATGCAATGTGCATCAATAAATATAACTAATAATTAGAAAAGGAAATAACATCTTATCTACACTTATTAAAAATAAACTATAAGAAGAAATGTCTTCCAAGATATGTACTAACCCAGAAGATTCCATTTCTAGCTCAACGTTTCTCCTATCTCAATGAACATACAAAAATATAAGTGGGAGTGAGCTAGAAAGCTTAATAATGAAACATTGGATCATACTATAAAACTAACATGCTTTAAGAAGGAGATATACTTATATCATAAACCCACTAAGGAGGCTAAGGTTGAAATGCATCACAAATGGCTAAAGTAATTATATGAATTTTAAAGATGAAATCTAAATTAAGATGGGCAGGATTTCACATGCATCATTTCTGCTACTTATTTGTTACTCCTTTAGACTTGGTATGTTTCCCCAATATGACATTTGAAATTACAATTTTAACTTTTGAATGCTAAGAGAATTTGTGTTTTGAATTTTGAATCTTGAATATTTAAAGTGGAAAGGTGTAAGGATAATTTTATTGCAAATGGTTTTCTTATAAGATGTTGTATTATATAAATTCTTGATAAAAATATGCTAAATAACATAGATAAAAATGTTTACACATATTTATCTATATACAACTTTGTTATACAACATAACAATGCATGTGAATCTGTTAAAATCAAGGAATAGTTTACTTTTGATTTTTGTGATTTAGGTGCTGATGATAAAACCCTAAATTGTTGTTAGGAAAATCCTTTGATTTTAGAATTCTTAAAAAATACTATTTAAGCATTAAGTTATGGTTTTGATAGGTTTTTAAAAAAAAAACTAAGCCTTAAGACAAGCAAAGGCAGCTAATCAATAGAAAATAAGGAGGAAGTGATACTTGTGAGCAAGAAGTGGAAAAAAACCTATACAAAGAGAAGTCCTCCAGTAAGATTTCATGGTATAATCTTCCTCGAGATTAAACATTAAATGTAGTTAAAATCTACCAAATTGTCATGTTACGAACTTTGAAAGTGATAATGGAAGTAGCTAGTTAGCCCATTTTCCATGAAATTTATTATATGAGGACAAAAGTGATATACCTATTACCTCAAGTAATTTGTGATCTTGTAATGGATTTGTTTTTTTTTCATGTGAAATATTTTTGGAATTCCATTAATATTATTTGCTAAAATTGTACACAAGAATGTAAGATGGAATATCAACAACACATGCTTGCAAAGTAAAAAATTCTTCTTTGATGAATATGAAAAATGGAACAACTATCCTTTGATTATTGGTTATTAGTATTTATTCTCTCTTAACCAGAACATGGCTAAATAGAATTGTGGTTAAAAGTGTGTTGAAATGAAATACATTGCTGGTTGCATGAACATGAACACAAGATAAGCTTGTTGTTAGCAAGGGGATTGTCAAATAATATCCAAACTATTAATTGAAAAGTTCATGATCGTTTTAATTCTTTAGTTAACACATGAATGCTTTTTATTAAAATTGGTAGCTATTTAAATCTATGATTTTCAAGAACCACCTTTTGTTTTATGTAAACTGAGAATGTTAGTATAAGTTATTTACATATTCACTACCCTGGTTGGTGGATATCTATCTTAATGTTTCATCATAATTTGAATTAAGTAGTTAGAACCAAGACTTTATACTACAAGGAAATTAAATTGAATGATTTTATGTAGAATTTTTAGAATAATAATTATATATGATACCTTACAACTTGATTAAGCATGACAACACATTTAATTTCAACATGAGTATCATAACATGAAGTGGATGCACATCTCTATTGTAAGAACTTCTAAGAAATGTGTAAAAGATGAGTTTGTAAAAATTAAACCATATCCTAGGCCATGAAAATTAGAATGGTACATAAAATGTTTGTAATTCTCCTCATGCGTGACCTTTATATCACGTTGATGTAGTTATGTTCATTTAAACTATTTAACTAACTTCCTCTTTATTACATATTATTTAAATTTAAAAATAATAAGATGCAGTGATTTATTTTTTTATTCTATTAATTCATACTAATTATAGGTCAAGCTACATTAAAAAAACCAAAATTTCATTTACTCAGCTCCAAAAGCTTTATTAAATTAAATATTTATTTTTATTTTTTGGAATATTTTATTTTCTATAGTTGTTGTCCTTTAAGTAGCAATTTTAATCATACCTGAATTAATGATTGAGGATATCACACTTAATCTCTTCATTATCTTGGAATGAAGTTTTCTCATACAATTTATATCACGTCATCAAATCTTTGGCATTGATTTGATAATATTACGATTAAACTCTAATTCTCCTCCCACAAGGTATTTAGATCTCTTTAATTTAGTTTATTATATCAACAAAATTTACAATATTTTGGCTTTAATATATATGTACTTACTTTAATAATAATAATAATAATAATAATAATAATAATTTATTATTAATTATAATTAGTTGCTTTGTTTATTCAAAATATTTTAAAATGTGGTATATCAGAGATGAAACAAGCATCATTTGCTTGCCATGTGAGCACTCTCTAATTAAATATATTCTATAATTTTCTGATTTTTTAGGTTATTTGCACACTTGCTGAGTTCTTTTAATTCATAATTGATTTAGTTCTACTTATCTCAATAATGAAAAGTTTTCATTTAGCTTTGGTTATATTACTATGTAACACTAAATGTTCAATCATGTGTGCTTTACAAGAGAGGTCACATCGAGATGAAATAAATATCATTGGACTAACTCGATGCAGTTTTTTAATTAAACCTGTATTTTCTTAATTTTAAATATTTTGTTTAGGGTTTTAGTTTGCTTTACAAGATATTTTGATTCATACCTATCTTATTGATCAAGGATGTTACTCTGGAGTTTCTTCGTGTCTTGGAATAGTACTTTCTCATAAAATTTATCTCATTTTTAAATTGTTTTGTTATACTTTCAATCATTACTATGGCACACATTCTCCTAGCATGTAACCTTTACATCATTTTGACTTAATTATATTAAATAGTATAATTTATGTTATTATAGCTTTTATATAAATTTAGTTAATATTAAAATAATAACAATAATTGTTTGTATTTACTTTGATAATTCATATTAATTCTCCACAAGGTGTAGCCAAATTGAAAAAATGTTATTGGGCTTGCCTTGATAAGCACTGTCTCTTTAAATATTCATTTTTAATTTTATTGAATATTTTCTTTTACACATTTGATATGATTTTTAATTTATACATAATTTGATGATCTAAGATGTTACACTTAATCTCTTGTGCATCTTAGAATATAGCTTTCCAATATAATTTATCTAATTACTTATTTTTTCTCTTTGATTTTTAAATTATTATTAAAATTTAAATGTCATGTCATGTGACATTTTTTAACTTTGATTTATTTATATTACATTGCTTCAATTTATCTGATTTCAAGTTTAAAAAATATTTACCTAATTCATTAGACTTACCTTGGGGATCACTACTAGTTAACTACTTATATAGTTTTAGCACTTTTTATGAGATATTTTTCTTAGCACACGATTTGATTGTCTAGAATGTTATCTCGATCTCCTTATCATCTCCTTTCTTCAACTATTTTGCAATTATTTTGTTACATTATAATAAAACATTAATTCCCCTCTTATGTGACCTTTACAATGCCTTGATTTTATCATATCATTTTACTAAATTTTATCTCAATAAAACATTGTATCTATCTAATTAAATTTAAAATAATAATTTACATTATTTATGCTTATTTATTTTTTAAAATTTATGATAATTAGAAATAAGGCCATATGGAGGCAATATGGACAATATTAGACTTACCTTGATGAGCTTTATCCAATTAAATAATCATTTTTTAAATACTATAATTTTAAGGATTTTGACACATATAATGAGGTATTTTCATTTGTATCTTTTTTGATAATCAAAGATGTCACACTCAATCTCTTTAACATCATGGAATACAACTTTCATGATCAATATATCTCATTACTTCAAAATATTTGCTTTGATTTTGTTAAATTATTATACAACTCTATATCACATCTAACGTGATAGATCTCTTGGATTTGGTCATATTACATTTCTTTGATTTATCTTATTTTAGCTTTAAAAAATATTTATTTTATATTAAAATAATAGCCTATGATTATTATGATTATTTACAATGTTAATTTTCAATAAATAAAAAATAATTATTCACAATATCAATATATCTCATTACTTCAAATTATTTGCTTTGATTTTGTTAAATTATTATACAACTCTTAATCACCTCTAATGCGATTTAGATGTCCTTGACTTGGTTATATTAGTTTTCTTTAATTGATCACATTTAAGCATTAATATATTTTTACATTAAATTAAAATAATATTTATTATTACTATTTGTTTAATTTATTAATTCTTAGTAATTCAAAATTTTTTCTAATTGAGATGAAAAAAATATTATTGAACTTCTTTCGTAGAGCCCTATATAATTAAATTTTATTTTCTATATTCATGTGACATGTACATTGCTTTCATTTTTTGTTATATTACTTCAATTTATCACACTTTAACTTCCATATATAATTACTTAATATTAACATAAAAGTTTATTACTTTGTATGCCTATATAATTTAGTAATTCGAAATGATTCCAAACATTGTTTGATTCGAGCTAAGGAAATGTTTTTAGACTCATTCCAATGAGCTTTAACCAATTAAATATTGTTTTATATATATTTATATAATTTATTTTTAAGGATTTTCGCATGTTTTACGAGGCATTTTAATTCATAGCTTACTTGATTATCGAGGATGTCACACTTGTTCTCCTTAATATCTTGGAATGTAATATTCTAATATAATTTATCAAATTTTCTCAAATGTTTTTCTTTGATTTGGTTATACAATTATATAACTCTATTTGTTTTGATATGTGACTTTTACAACACTTTGACTTGGTTATCTTCCACTCGTCTCTTTTTAGTTTTAAAATATAATTACCTCATATCATAGAATGCAACTGTCATATAATTTACCTTATTTTTTCTATGTTTTCTCTTCGATTTGGTTATAGTACTATGTAACTCTATGTCTCCTTTCAGGTAACCATTGTATCGATTTGATTTGGTTATGTTAAGTAGCTTCAATTTATCAAATTTTAGATTTAATTTAAATTCACTTTATATTAGAAAATATGTTTTTATTATTTTGCTGATTAAGTTTATTAATCTGTAATAATTTTGAATGAGGTCATATCTAGATTAAACAAGCAACATTGTGCTTGTATTGACAGGTTTTATGAAACTAAAAATACATTTTTATATTTTAAAACATTTTATATTTCTAAGGTTTATGCATGCTTTATAAGGTATTTTAAATTGTGCCCAATTTGATTATCAAGGATGTTTTAATTGATCTTCTTGTTCTTTTGAAATGCAACTTTCTTATACTATTTACATCATTTCAACATTTTTCTTTTGTTTGTTATATTACTATTTCATTAAAAATCTCCTCTCGTATGACTTTTACATGTATTTGATTTAGTGTATTACATTGCTTTAGTATTTTTTGCTTTAACATAGATTTACTTAATTTTAAAATAAAAATTTATTATGAAATATGCACATTTAATTTGGCAATTCCAAATAAGTTTCAAATGAGGTTCATTTGAGACAGAAAAATGTCATTACATTCACCTCGACATGCTTTATGGATTTAAATATTCATTATTATATATTTAAATGTTTAAAAAAAAGTCTTGGTACACATAAGAGATATTTTAATTGATACCAAATTTGATATTTGGGGATGTTATGCTCAATCTTCTCAATACTTTAGAATGCAACTTTTGTGTATAATAGTTAACATTTTGTCAATGTTTTTCATTTGATTAGGTTATATTGCTATGCAACAACAAATATCCACTCGTGTGACTTTTATATCTTTTTAACTTGATAATATTGCATTTCTTTGATTTATCTGATTATAATTTTAATATATTTTTACTTAATATTAAACTTTCAATTTGTTATTATTTAGTCTTATTAACTTTGGTAATTATATTAAATGCAGACAAGGTCTGAGTGAGATGAAATAAACATTATTTGACAAGTCTTGGTGACTTTCATCCAAATATATATTAATTTTTATATTTTAATTTTTTTTATTTCATATGATATGGCTATCTTTACGAGACATTTGCTTTGATAGTAGATTTGTTAACTAATGATTTTAAACTTGATCTTCTTATCATATTTCTTAAAAAATTTCACTTAGATTTGGTTTCATTACCATGTAACTATATATCTCCTCTCTTTTAACTTTACATTATTTTGATTTGGTTATACCATATTACTTAATTTTATCTCATTTCAAATTTTGTTTACATTTACTCCACATTAAGTGATAATTATTACTGTTTATGTTTATTTAATTTGTTCATCAGTAGAAATTATAAATTAAGTTTTGTGACCATAAAAAACTATTATTGGATTCATCTTGATAAGTTTTGTTAGACTAAATAATCACTTTTATAATGTTTAATAGTTTTAAAGATTTTGCATGCATTACAAGACCTTCTAATATGCACCTATTTTGATGATCTAGAATTTTCAAAATTTTTACTTTTATTTGATTGTATTATAATGTAACTCCAAATCTCCTCTTCTGCGACCTTTACGTCACTTCGATGTAGTTATCCAACAATTCTTCAATTTCTCTTATTTCAATTTAGTATAATTTACATATTATTAAAAAAATAAATTATTATTAATATGTATGCTTAATTAATTTTGTAAGATATATTAATTTTAAATGAGGTCTTATTGAAACAAAATGTACAACATTGGACTCATCCAGATGGACTCCTTCCAATTAACTATTTGTTTTATGTAATTAAATATTTTACTTTGCTGGTGATTTGCATACTTTATGATATATTTTTATTGTACTACATTTAACAAAAGAGGAGGTTACACTCATTATCTTTAGCATCTTGAAGCACAACTTTTCTTAATTATTTATCTTAATTTGTAAACTTTATGCTTTAAGTAAAGCATATCATAATGTAACTCTAAACATTTACTTATGTGATATTTATCTTGGTTTGATTTTGTTATATTCTATTACTTCAATTTATCTCATTTTTAATTTTAATTTATATTTACTAAAAATTATAATAATAATTTATTTTTGCTAATTTATCTTACTAACTAAAAATAATTCCAAACACGGCTACATAGAGTTGAAACAAATGTCATTGAAATCATGTTGATGGGCTCTATTTAATTAAATATCTATTTTTAAAATTTTTAAAACTTTATTATATTTTGATTAGCATGCTTTATGTGACATTTGATTTATACCTGATTTGTTAATTGATGATATTTCATTTGATCTCTTAAGTATCCTAAAATGCTACTTTCCTTTTCAACTTACCTAATTACTTAAAAGTTCTTGCTTTAATTTTGTTATACTATTATGTAAAACTAAATCATCTCTCTTGTGGCATTTATCTAAATTTTTTTTATCTACATATATTATAATACTTTAATTTATCTCATTTTTATTTGATTATTTTTTTGCTTATTATTAAAATAATATTTTGTTATTAATTATGGATATTAAATTTATTTACCACAATTACTTCAAATGAGGTTTGATCAAGATGAAACAAATGTTATTTGCTAGTCTGAATTAGTTATCTCAAAAGAAATTTTAATTTTTATAATTTTAAATTATAAAAATTAAAATTATATTTATTAATTTTTATAATTTTACATGTCTTCAATTATGTTTTTACATTGCTAGAATTTATTTAACATTAAAATTTGTACATGTTTAACTATTTTAAAATAACAATTTATTAATTTTTATGCTTTTTTGCTTTGATAAGTCCCAATAATTCCAAACATTGTTTGATCGAGAAGAAATAAATGTCATAGGACATGTGTAGACAAACACTATCTAATTAACTCTCTCTTTTCACATTTTTATAACTTTAGTTTCTAATGTTTTGGAAAATTTTATGGGGCCTTTTGATTCATTCTTGATTAATGAATGGAGATGTGATTGTCAGTCTTTTTACTGCCTTGGAGTGCAACTTTCAAATTTAATTTGTCTCATTTTTATAAATGTTTCATTTTGATTTGATTATATTACCTTGGAGTGCAACTTTTAAATTCAATTTGTCTCTTTTTTATAAATGTTTCATTTTGATTTGGCTATATTACTATGTCACTCTAAATTCCTTCCATGTCGAAAATACATCTCCTTAATTTTAGAATATTACATTGGTTCACGTTATTTCTTTTTAGTTTTCATATATATTTAGTTAAAATTAAAATAGTAGTTCTTTTACTTATTATTATTTATTTGGTAATAACAATAAATTAAAATGAGATTTAATCAAGATGAAACAATCATTAATTTACAATTCTTAATGAGTTTTATACATATTAATATAAATTTATATATTTTAAAATTTTTGCATTCTATTTTTTGGCATACTTAATGAGATATTTTTGTGGGCAACATTCTAGTACAATTTATGACTCTCTTCAAATTTTTTTTATTTGGATATATTTCAACGTAACTCTATATCTCCTCTTACGTAACCTTTAAAATACTTTGATGTTTTTGTTATACACTGTTTAAATTTACAAAATTTCAAATTTAATGTATAAGTACTCTATATTAAAAAAATAATTTACCAATTCTATGCTTATTTACTTTATCAATTAATAATAATTAGAAAAGTGGTTGAAATAAACAAAAAATGTCATTTGGCTCTTCATGATTAGCTCTATCAAAAAATATTCATTTTATATTTTTGATTTATTTTCTAGAGTTTTGGCCTATTTTATGATGCACTTAAAATGTACCATATCTGGTGATTGAGGATGTTTGATTCATTCTCTTCCATATTGGAATTAAGCTTTCTCAAACTATTTATCCATCTTATTGAAAAGTTTCTGCTGATTTATTTATATTATTATGTAACTCTAAATCTTCTCTCGTGAGGCCTATACACCTCTCAATTTTGTTATATCACATAACTTCAATTTATCATATTTGAACTTTAATATAAATTTTTTGAATATAAAAATAATAAATGTTTTATTTAATATGCTCATTTATTTTGATAATTTTTTGTAACTACAAATAAGGTTTGATTGAGAAGAAACAAATGTTTTGACTGGTCTCAATCAGTTATTTCAAATTAAATTTTAACATTTATATTTTTAAACAATTAATTTTGAGGTTCATACTTTATGAGCCATTTCATATTGTATAATTTGATGATTGAAAATACTACAATTGATATCATTAGTATTATGTATAACAACATTCTAGAATAATTTAACTCAATTCTTCTACTCCTTTGCCTTGATTTAGCTATGTTTCCATTTGTCTCTAAATCACCTCTTGTGTGACCTTTACATGTGATTATTTTTGTAATATTATATTGATTGAAATTATGTCACTTCCATGTAAGAATATATTTAATTAATGATATAACAATCTTCAATCAAGTCTAAATAAAGATCATTCGATGAATCTTGATGTTCTTCTTCTAATATAACATTTATTGTTATATATATAAATATTTTACTTAACAAGATTTTTTGATGATTTACATCATATTTTGATTAGTATCTGATTTGATAATTGATGTAGTCATAGTTGACCTCCTAGGAATATTAGAATGCAAGTTTCCACTCAAAGATATCTTATTTCTTCAATTTGTTTTGTTTTGATTTGGCTAATTTTCTATATAAATCAAGATTTTTCTCATATAACATCTATATTACTATGATTTTGTTATATTATTTTTCTTTAATTAATCTCACTTGAAATTCAAAATATACTTATATAATAATAAATTAATAATTTATTACTATTTATGCTCATTTAGTTTAGTAATTGAGAATAATTCCAAATGTTATCTGATTGAAATAAAATGAATGTTGTTGGTCATGACAAGACTAGATCCTTCCAAGTACACATTAATTTTTCATATTTTTAATTTTTATTTTTTTTTAAAGTTTAGGCATATGTTGTTAGACTTTTTTAATTGTTTTATATTTTGTAGTTGAAGATGTTACACTATCACCTTAGCATCTTGGAATAATATTTTTGTTCTAAGAAACTCTAAATCTCCTTATATGTGACCACTACATTGCTTCGATTTGTTTGCTATGTAATTTTTATTTTGCTATACTATGTTGCTTCAATTGTGATCATTTTAGCTTCAATTTAGATATACTCAATATTTAAATAATATTTTTATTATTATTTATGTTTTTTAATTTTTAATAGTTCTTAAGAAGGTTTAATTAAGGTAAAATAAACATCACTAAAGTCATCTTGATGAGCTATATCAAACAAAATATTCATTTTGATATTTTTAAATATTATTTTTTCTATGATTTTTGGATCACTACAATAATCTTCAATTTGTACCTAATTTGATAATCAATTATATTTCATTCAAACACTTCAGTATCTTGTAATGCAATTTTTGAATGCATTTTTATTTAATTTCACAATGTTTTGCCCTTATTTAGTAATATTACCATGTACTTCGAAATTATCTCTTGTGTGGCCTTACATGACTTCAATTTGACTATACTATATTGCTTTAATTTATCCCATTTTAATTTTATTATATATTTACTTGTCAATTAAATAACATTTATTGTTATTATTATATATGCTTATTTACTTCAATAATTCATAACAATTACAAACGAGGTCTAATCAATATAAAACTAATTAACTTTTATATTTTATAATTTTAAATATTTCAATTTTTAGTGTTTTAATACTTTTAAGATGTCATTTTGAATTGCACCTAATTTGATGGTAGAAGATGTTACATTGAATTTTGTTAATATCATGGAATTAAGCTTTCGCATATAAGTTATCTCATTTTTTCAATATTTTTACTTTGATTTGGTTATATTACTACTTGACTCAAAATCCCTTATCATGTGACCATTACATGTCTTTGATTTGGTATTATTTCATTACTCCAAAATATCTTATTTTAATTTTTCTATATATTTACTTATTATTAAAATAATAAGTTTTTATTTATTATAATAAACTTTCATAATTCCTAGTAATTTTAAATGAGGTTTGATAGAGTTGAAATATGTTTTTTTTGAGTCAACTTCATGAACTATATCAAATTAAGTATCTATTCTTACATATTTAAAAATTTTATTTTCCATATTTTTGGTACATTATGCAGAATATTTTAGATCATACATGAATTGATATTCAATGACATTGCACTTGACCACCTTAGTTTCTTTGAAAAAACTCCCTTTTATAATTTATCTCATTTCTTCAAAAATTTTTCTATGATTTTGTTATATTTCTATGAAGTCTATATCTTCTCTTATATGACATACAAATTTCTATGATTTGTTATATTATATTTCTTTAATTTATGTCATTATAGATTTAAAATACATTAATTTTTTTATTAAAATAACAGCTTATGATATTTCAGTTTATTTACTTTGTAAATTTTTCATAAATCCAAAGTTGATCTAATCAAGACAAAATAAACATTTTAGACTATACCCTAAAAGCACTAATGGCATGCTTTGCAAATCATTTCAATTCATACCTAATTGATCTATCAATAATGTTATAATCGATCTCCTTACTACCTGAGAATGTAACTTTTCTATATAATTTATGTCATTTCTTCAATGTTTTTGTTTGATTAGGTTATATTAGTATGTAAATCCTTGATTTGAAAATATTATGTTGCCCCTATTAATCTCATCTCAATTTTAATATACATTTAATTAATATTAAACTACTAATTTATTATTCTTTATTTTTATTTACATTAATCATTGTAGTATTTCCAAACAAGGTTCGTTCAAGATAAAAACAAATGTTATTGAAGATATCTCGATGAGAACTAAACAAGAAATATTAATTTTTATATTTTTGAAGTTTTTTTTAAAAACTTTTGGCATCTTTTATGAGATATTTTGATTGGAACTATTTTTGACAATTGTGGATGTTAAATCTAATCTATTTCGTGTCCTCAAATACAACTTTGTCATACCATTTATCTCATTTATTCAAAGTTTTCACTTTTAGTTTATTATGTTTTTAATGAACTGTAGACCTCTCGTATGACCTTTACATTATTCTAACTTAGTTGCATTGCATTGATTTAATTTATACAATTTTAGCTTTCATTTACATATGCTCAATATTTAAAAAAGAAATTCTTATCACATATATGATTATGTTTTTTTGGCAATTCACAAAAATTTTGAATGTGGTCTAATTAAAGAAAGACAAATGCCATTGGAATCATCTTGACGAGCTCTATCCAATTAAATATTCATTTCTAAATTTCTAAATATTCTTTTTTCTAATTTTTTTGCATGGTTTATAGTGTAGTATAACTTGTGCCTTATTTAATGATCACAGATATTTCATTCGATCTTCTTAGCATATTTTAATGCAACTTTCTATTCAAGTTTTCTAATTATTTGAAAGTTTTTCATTTATTTGCTTATATTACTACAACATTCTAAATATTCTCTTCTGTGACATTTATAACACTTTGATTTTGTAATATTGAATTACTTCAATTTATCTCATTTCAATTTTATTTTCAATTAACTTTAAATTAAAATTATAATTCATTATAATTATTCTTGTTCACCATTTTAATTAATAATTATTCCAAATGTCATTGGACCAAGATGAAACAAAAGCCATTCAAGTAAACTCAACGAGCTCTATGAAATTAAACTTTAAAATTTATAACTTTGAACATTTTATATTTCAATATTTTTCTACTCTTTGCTAGGAAATTCAAATGATACCTTATTTAACAATAAAAAAATGTTACACAATCTTCTTTGTATCTTTTAATATTACTTTCATTTACAATTTATCATGTTTCTTCAAATATCTTTCTTTTATTTTGTTATATCTATGTTATTCTATATTTGTTATAGTGTGAAATTATATATTACTCTAATTTTGTTGTATTATATTACTTTAACTTTTATTTTGTTGTATATCTATGTTATTGTATATCTGTTATTGTGTGAAATTATATATTACTCTAATTTTGTTGTATTATATTATTTTAATTTATCTCATCTTGGCTTTGTTATTTATTAATTTTATGTTGAAATAATAATTTATTACCATTTATGAATGTTTATTATAGTAATCCATCATAATTCTAAATTTATTTTGATCAAGTTGAAATAAATTTTTTAGAAAATACTAAAAGAATATTTAATAAACTATTAAATTTTATATTTTTTTAGAAAAAAATATTTTTAAGGTTATGTCATGCTTTTTAATTCATTGCATTCCAAGCCTTATTTATTGATAGATGATATTACACTCAATCTTGTTACTATCTTAGAATACAACTTTCTTAAATAATTTGTCATTTCTTTAAATTTTTTTGTGATTTATCAATATTATACATGTTTTTATGTTTTAACTTGTTTTATGTGATATTTTCATTGGAAAAAATTTTCACAATTAAGAATTTTACACTTGATTTGTTTAGTATACTAGAATTCAACTTTTTCTTATGATTATTCTCATTTATCAAAAGTTTTCCCCTTGATTTGGTTAAATTTTTATTTAACTGTAGATCCTCTTTTGTGTGACTTTTACATTAGTTTAAATTAGTTGTACTTTATTGCTATAATTTATATTATTTTAACTTTAATTTTGATATACATAATATTTAACAAATAATTTATGATTATTTATTTTTGGTAATTCACAAACACTTTAAATGTTGTCTGATTGAAGCAAAACATATTCCATTTGAATCACCTTGATGAGCTTTATCTAATTAAATTTTTTTTTCAATATTTTTTAAATTTTCTTTTTTCTTGGGTTTTGATATGTTTTATTATATACTTTGATTTGTGCCTTTTTTAATGGTTGAGCATGTTTAATTCAATCTTCTAAGTATCTTTGATTGCAACTTTTCCATTACAATTTACCTAATTTCATTAAAATTTTCCTTGGTTTGGTTTTATTAACATGTTACACTAATTCTCCTCAAACATGACAATAATTGCCCTTTAATTTTTTTTACGATAAATTGCTTCCATTGAAGTCATTTAAATTTTATTATATCTTTTGTAAATATTAAAGTAATAATTCATTTTTTATGTCTCTAAATGACATTTGATGGAGATGAAACACATGTCAATAGAGTAAACTCAAAGAGCTCTATCAAATTAAATTTTAATATATTTTTATAACAATTTATGTTTTAATGTTTTTCTCGCATTAAGTATCAATTCTATAAAACCTAATGTAACGTTATTGAATGTTGCTCTCATTTTCATTATTTCTTTAGAATGTTGCTTTTTCATTCAATTTGTCCAATTTTGACAAATACTTTACTAATCTTTGATATGGTTACATTGTTTTACTTCAATTAATCTCAAATTAGCATTATTGCATAATAACATCAAAAATTACCATTTCATCACCTTGATTTGTTTGTATTATGTTGCTTCAGTTTACTTTATTTTAGCTTTAATTTAGATATACTCACTACTAATATAATAATTTATTATTATCTATACTTATTTAATGCGGTAATTAACAAAATTTCTAAATGAAGTCCCATTTAGGAGAAATAAAGATCGTTGGACACATCTCAATGAGCTATATCTAATTAAATATTCGTTTTTATATTTTTTCATTATTTTGTTATTTTATTTAGTATCTTGGAAAATAACTATCTCATTTAGTTTAATATTTCTTCAAATATTTTTTTATTTGACTATATTATAATTTAACTAAAAATCACATCTTGTATGACAATTATATAACTAGAATTTAATTATATTATATCCATTTAATTTATATAATTTTATTTTAATAATTATTTACCTTATAAATGAATAATAATTTAATATTAATTATGTTTACTTAATTTTGTAATTTGTAGAAACTCCAAATGAGGTTTGATTGAGTGGAAGTAGATGTTCAAGAACAAGTATCACTGAGCTCTATCCAAATTAAATATTCATTTTTATATTTCTAAATAATTTATTTTCTTGTGTTTTTGTATGTTCTATAAGAAAATTTGATTCATAACATATTTGTTGATTAAGGAATACACCATGAATCATTTTGGTATCTCTTAATACAACTCTCCTATATAATTTATCTTATTTCTCAAAATATTTTTCTTTGATTTGTCTATATCACTATATAACTCTAAAGCTCTTATGATGTGATTTTTGCATAACTTTGACTATGCATACAACATTTCTTCTATTTGTAATATTTATTTTTAAATCCAATATTCCATAATATTAAAATAAAAATTTCTTATTTTTATGGTTATCCATTTTTGTAATTCATAATAATTCCAAATGAGTTTTCATCAAGTCAAAGCAAATGTCATCAGATTTCACTCAATGAGCTCTTCCCAAATGCATATTTATTTTTATGCTTCAAAGTAATTTTGTTTCTATTATTTTGCCTTGTTTATTGAGGTATTATGATTCAAACCTTCTTCAGTGATGAGTGCTATTAACCTCAGACCCTTTAGTATTTTTGATTGTAAATTTCTTATAGAATTTATTTAATTAAATATTTTATCTTTGAATTGGTCATATTTTTATGTAACTCTAATTACTTTCTCTAATGATTTTTTAATCACTTTGATTTTGCTATATTATGTTACGTTAATTTATCTCCTTTCAATTTTATTATATATTTTCTTCATTGAAAAATAATAGTTTATTGATATTTTTGATAAGCAAACATTCATCTTGATGATCACTTTTCAATAAATATTCATTTTTCTATTTTTAAATTATTTTATTTTCTTAGGTTTAATATGCATAACAAGCATTTTGATTTAAACAATATTTAATAGTAGAGGATGTTACACTTAATAATTCTAAAATTAATTTTAGGTGCAATTTACCTACTTTCTCAAAATTTCTCACATTGATTTAGAAATTAACAATGTAACTCTAATCATCTCTCGTGTGTCTACTAGATTACTTTCATTTCGTTTTATTATAATATACTTCATTCTAATTTATTTTTTTAATATATACCTCAACTTTATAAAAAACAATAATTTATTATTATTTGGACTAGAAAAAATATCATCTAATTTATCTTGACAAACTCTATCTAATTAATAATTTATTTTAAAATTTTTCATAAATTTAATTTCTTATGTTTTAAAACACTTTATAAGACTTTTAATTTGTGCCTACTTTTGTGACCTAGAATGATGCTCACGTATACTTAACTATCTTTTAATGCAACTTTTTCATGTAATTGACACATTTTTTCATGTTTTCTACTTTAGATCAGTTGTTATTAAACTTTATTCTCTTATCGAATGACCTTATATTGTTTTGCTTTAGCTATATTACTCTATTTTAATTTATCTTTTTTCAAATTTAATAAACAAATATTAATTTTATTTTTTCTTGTTTAATTTGGAAATTGTTTGTAAATGCAAAAAAGGTCTCATAATACGTAACAAATTCTCTTGGATTCATCTTGATTAGATGTATCCTATTAAATAAGCATTACCATATTTTTATTTATTTTATTTTGTAAGAGTTTTCCTTATTCTACAAAACATTTCATTTTTTTACATGATTTAATGATTATGGGTATTAAACTCAATCTTTTTAGATTCTTGTAATCCAGCATTCTCATACAATTTAACTTATGCGCTAAAAGGTTTTGCTTAGATCTATTTATATTACTATGAAACAATAATTCTCCTCTCATGTCACCATTTTATCTCTTTGATTCAGACATATTATGTAGCTTCAAGCTTACTTACTCCAACTTTACAAAATATTTATTAAAAATAAACTCAATAAATAATTATTATTTTTTAAATATTTTCTTTTGTAATTTGAAGTAACTTCAAACCAATTCCAATTAATATAAAATAAATGCATTAGACACATCTCTAGGAGATCTATCGATCAAATACTCACTTTTATTTTTTAAAATATTTTTACTTTCTAAGGTTTTATCTTTTTTACATGAAATTTTAACTTGTACCATATTTGATAATTGAGGATGCTATGCTTAACCTCCTTCGTAACTGTGGAATGCTGCTACACCCTACAATTTATCTCATTATTTCAAAACTTTTACTGATTTAGTTATATAACTATGTAACTCTAATACCCTTATTGCATGTCCTTTACTGCTTCTTTATTTGGTTATATTAAATTATTTGAGTTTGATATTTTTCAACTTTGACATAAATTTGAGTAATATTAAAATTACATTTTTTTATTATTCATGTTTTTTAATTGGATAATTGAAAGTAATTTAAATCATAATTTGATTGAGACAAAAAAATGTTGTTGGATTTATCTTGATGTGCTCCATCTATTTTATTTTTTTAAAAATATTTTATTTATGAAGTAATTTATGATTTATCTCTTATTTTGACTTATATCAAATTTAATGACCAAGGATTCCATACTTGATCTAATTAGTATCTCGAAATGTTATTTCTCCATATAATATATATATTTTTTAAAAAATTTTTCTTTGAAATGATTTTATTTTTCTTTAACTCTAAATCTATTTTATTGTGACCTTTATGTAGCATTCATTTAGTTGTGTGCATCACTTCAATTGATCCCACTATAATATTATTATATTTTTAATAAATACTAAAATATTAATTCTTTTGTTATTTTTGCTTATTTATCTAAGAAATTCATCATAATTTTGAATGATATTAGAGGAGAAAAAACAAATATCATTGGTGTACTCTCGATGGTCACTATCTAATTGAAGGTACATTTTGTTCTATAAGTTTTAACTTTTTTCTATGGGTTTGGCAGTCTTTGTGAGAAATATTGGCTTTTTGATGATTTGACTATTGAAGTTGTTACACTCGATCTCCTTTTTATTCGGGAAGGCAATTTATAATGCAACATATCCAATTTTATCAAAGTTTTTCCTCTAATATTGTTATATTACTATGCCACCCTAAATATCATCTTATATAAGCTTTAAATCTCTTTGATTTAGTTATGTTATATTACTTCAATTTATCTCATTTCAATTTTAACATATATTTACTTTAACATTAAATGATAAGTTGTTATTTTTTATGTGTAGTTGCTAAGGTAATTCAGAGTAATTTCAAATGAGATTTGATAGAGTTAAAACAAACATTGTTGGACTGATTTTAATGAACTTTCTCATTCAATTTAGCACATTTCTTCAATTTGTTTCTTTGATTTAGTTGTACTGCTATGATATTCTAAGCTTCCCCTTATGTGACTTTTGCATCACATGTGTTTTGTTATATTATGTTACTTCTATTTATCTCATTTTAGTTTTTATTTAAAATTTCATCATTTTAAAATATATTTTTTAATATTTGTTATTCTTATTTAAATTGGCAATTTAAAGATACAAAGACAAATATGCAATTTGATAGATGTCGTATAGATGAGTTCAATGATTTTTGTTTCACATTCTATCAAATCTTATTTGGAATTACTTGTGAATAACAATAACCAGGATAAAAAAAATAAAGTTTTACTTCAATAAAAAGAACATATATATAGATTTAATTTAATAGAGCTTGTCGAGATGACTTGAACGATGTCTATTTCATCTTCATCAGATGCCATTGTTTTTGCTATGAATTATAAAAAAATAAATAACATAAATAACAATTATTTATTTTTTAATATTAAGCATATATGTATTAAAATAGAATGAAAAATGATTTGAAGTATTTTAATATGACCAAACCTTAGCAATATAAACATTAAACAAGAGGATAATTAGAGTTTCATATCAATATAATAAAATCAATGTGAAAAATTTAAGGAAAATAAGATAAATAATTTGGAAAATTTGCATTTCAAGATGCTAAGCACTTCATTTGTAATTTACTTAATCATTAATAGATATACTAATAAAAATGCATCATAAAATGTGCCAAAATTTTAGAAATTACAACTATTAAAATTATAAAGGTGAATATTTACTAGATATTGCATAACTTGATGTGTATAATGATGTTTCTTTTCACTAAATTGCATTTGATTTTATATTATCAAGAATTATAAAATTAAATAGATGTAAATAATAATAAAATATTATTCAAATATGATGTAAATTTATAGTAAAGTTGAAATGTTATAAATTATAACAATGTAAGAAAATGAAAACAAAGACAAGCAAGGGTCACAAGACAAAAGAATAACAAATATATAGCACTCCAACAAAATCATAGCAACACATTTGAAGAAATTAAAAGTTTGCAGTAATGTTGCATTGCAAGATAAATAGGGAATCGATAACGGGATACTCGACCATTAAATATGGTACAAATCAAAATGACTGGTCAAGCTTAAAAAGTCCCTAGATAATAAAATTTTTAAAAATATAAACATAAATATCTCATTTTATAGAGCCAATCGAGCATGTCCAAAGATGATGTTGATCGAACCACATTCGAAATTATTATGAATTAAAAAATTCAAAACCTTAAAAATTGAAAAAGTATTCTTTAAATTCTATGTTAATATATAATGAAGCTAAAATGATTTAAACTTAAGAAATATAATAAAAAAATTGTAGCAATTTTGAGGTCACGCAAAAGAAGAATTAGTGTGCAATGTATAATAACCAAATCAAATTAAAGAATTTTAAGAAGTGAGATTAATTGTTTGGAAAATTTAATTCCAAGAAAATAAGATCATCAAGTATAACATCTTCATCAATCAAATAATACAAAAATATAATTTTGTAGAAAATAATATACAAAAAATAAAAATAATATTTAAAAAATATTCAAATGAATATTTAATTTGATGGCGCTCTTTAATGTAGGTTTGACAATGTTTTGTCTTTTTTATCATAACTTCTTTTAAGTAACTTTGATTATCAAAGTAAAAAAGCATAAATAATAATAAACTATTATCTAAATATTTAGTAGAGTTATATAAAAGCTAAAATCACATAAATTAAAGTAATAGAACATAACAAAATCAAAACAATATAAATGATACATGATAAGAGATTTGGAGTCTTATAGCATTATAACCTAACAAAAAAATGAAGAATTGAGGCATATTTTATGAGAACGTTTCACTCCAAGTAACTCAAAAGATCAATAAAAAAATCATTGATTGTGTATTTTTATGAAATTTGTCAAATTTCTTAAATTGTTTTTGGTTGATCTTTTAATATTAGTTTGGAATCCAAAAACCTCTCTTATGTTACCTTTACATAGCCATTTTTTGTAACATTACATTGGCTTAATTTTTCTTATTTTAGCTTTAATATATATTTATTTAATATAAAATAGATAATTTATTTTTTAGTTTAATTTCTTTTGTAATTTGTAGGAATTCAACACGAGGGCTAGTATACAAAAAACAAAAGTCGTTGGAGTTGTCTTGACGGGCCTTATGAAATTAAATATTAATTTTTTTATTTGTTTATCTACTTTAGTTTCAACTCTTTTGCTATTCTTTTTATTATAAAATTTGATTCCGACTTAATTTGATGATCGAGGATGTTATAATAGATCTCCTTAGAATCTTAGAAAGCCAAATTCTCTTATACTTTATCATTTTTCTCAAAATATTTTTAATTAAATGATTTACGTTGTTTTTAACTCCAATTCATCTTTAACATGAACATTACAATTCTTTTATTTTATTATGTTGCATTGCTTTTATTTATCTCATTTAAGTTTTATCATTTATTTACTATATATTAAAACATTAATTTGTTGTTATATATTATATCTTACATTTATAATTAATTGTTATTATAAATGAGGTCTAATCAAGTTGAATAAATCATTATTGGACTTATCAAGAAATGATTTATCCAATTAAATCTTTATTTCTATATTTTTAAATGTTATGTTTTCTAGGATTTTTTGTTGGTTTACAGGAGATTTCATTCCTCATTTGATGATTGAGATTGCTGTACTTGATGTGCTTAGTATCTTTCATTATGAGTTTTCTTAACAATTTATCTCACTTTTTTTAAAGTTTTTTTTTGACACAATACAAGGAAACTTTAATATCTTATCAAGTAAGACTTAGATTACTTTTATTTGCTTTTATATGATTTTTTCAATTTATTTCAATTCAACTTTAATATATATTAATTTAAATTTAAAAATTAATTATTTATGTTCAGTTATTTCTTTAATTTGTAGTTATGTCAAATTAAGTATGAGCGAGATAAAACAAACAATGTAGGGCTCATTTCAAAGACCTTTATCAAGTTAAATATTTTACTTTTTATTTTTAAATATTTTATTTTCTAAATTTTTTGCAATCTTTGGTAGATATTTTGATTTATAGATGATTTAATAGTTCAGGATGTTACAATTGATCTCTATTGTTTTTTGGAATGCTTCTTACCCTTGCAATTTATTACTTTTAATCAAATGTTTTGCTTTGATTTGGTCATATTAGTATTCAACTTAATATCTACTATTTCGTGATCTTCACATTATCATGATTTGGCAACATTTCATTACATTAATTAAGGACATTTCAAATTTAATAAATATTTACTTAACATTAAACAAATATTTTATTTTTTTATGTTTATTTTCTTTGTTAATTTGTAGTAACTGTAAATAAGTTTTGATTAAGATGAAACAACTATTGTTAGAGTCATCTTGATTAGTTTCATCGAACTAAATATTCTTTTTTACATATTTTTTAATTCTATGGTTTTGGCACAAGTTATGAAATATTTCAAGTTGAACATAATTTAACAATTAATGATGTTCCCCTCAATATTCTTATTTTTTAAACTTTTTCATTTTTCTTTGTATATATTATTATGAAACTCTAATTCTCGTCTTGTATGTCCATGACATGCTTTGATTTTGTTATATTTTCTAATTCCAAATTTAACATTTGTTTACTTCGTATTATTGACTTACAAAATTTTTATTTAGGTTTTATTTATTTTTATTAATTCCAAATGTGATCCAATGTAAATGAAACAAATGTCATTAGAGTCATCTAAACGAGCTCGATGTAGTGAAATATTTATTTTTATATTTTAAAAATATATTATTATCTTTTTTTGGCTTATTTTATGATGCTTTTAAATTTTAGTTTTATTTGATGATAAAAGATGTTAGAATCAATCTCCTTAGTATCTTAAGAAGCAACTTTTTCATATAAGTTATCTAATTTTTTAAATTTTATTTTCATTAGGTTACATTACAATGAAACTCTAATTCTTCTCTCATGTGAGCCTTACATAGCTTTTATTTGGTTGTGTTTCATTTTTCTTGTTTATCTTATTTTAGATTTAGTATATGTTTAGTTAACATAATAA
This sequence comes from Vanilla planifolia, assembly GCA_023846275.1. NCBI lineage: Eukaryota > Viridiplantae > Streptophyta > Magnoliopsida > Asparagales > Orchidaceae > Vanilla > Vanilla planifolia. The sequence continues at coordinate 556,572 of JAIUJO010000304.1, read as the reverse complement.
TAATAATTTATTAGATTTTTTGCTTATGTTTTCTTGTAATGCACAGTAATTGCAAATGAGATCTAGTTGAGGTAAAACAAATGTTGTTGTGATTGATTTTGACGAGCTTTATCCAATGAAATATTTAATTATATATTTTTAAATTTTTATTGTCTTAAGATTTTCATATATTTTTCAAACTATCTCAATTTTTTCATAATATAATAATTGAGGATATTAAACTCGACCTCCTTAGTAGCTTGGAAAGTAAATTTTCCTTAATTTTTATATCATTTCTTCCAAATTTTAATTTAGAATTATTTGTACTATAATTGAAAATTTATTCTCTTTTTGTGTGACTTTTACATCATTTTAATTTAGTTACATAAAATTATTTCAATTCATTTCATTTTATCTTTATTTTATATTTATTTAATGTTGAAATAATAATTTAATATTATTTATGCTTATTTAACTATTGTAATTCCCTATATTTCTTATGAGGTCTGATTCAGGCAAAACAAAACTTTGTTAGACTTTTCTCAAAGAGCTCTATATAATTAAATATTCATTTTTATATTTTAAAAGAATTTATTTTCCTTGATTTTGGTTCAATTTAAGAAACATTTTTATTTATCAATAATATGTTGGTCAAAATTGTTACACTTTGTCTCCTTATTATTTTTGAATAAAACTTTCTAATATAATTTATTTTCTAAATTTTGTAGTTAGATTTTATTATGTTAGTAAGAAGCTATATTTCTCATCTCAAAGAGCTTTATAGGTCGTTGATTTTGTCACTTTATATTCCTTTAATTTATCTTATTCCAAATAAAATATTATTACTTAAATTTAAAATAATAATTTATTAATATTTATGTTTATTTATTAAGGCAACTTATAGTAACTTGAAACATGGCTCTTCATGACGAAAAAAACATTTTTGGAGTAATTTTGATGTCATGAAAATAATTGAATATTTTTTTTATATGTTTACATATTTCATTTTTTAGGATTTTGGGAAACATTAAGAGACATTTCAATTCATATCCATCAATTGAAATTTAATTTCATTTTGTGTAATTCAATATCTCATATTCTTAGAGTGCACCATTCTTGTACAACTTGTCCCATTAATTGCTATTTTTAACTTTAACTTAGTCATGCTACTGTGTAACTCCAAATCACAACTCTTGTGACTCTAAAATCCAAATGATGCCCGATCGGCCAAAACAGACATCATTGCAAACATCTTGATGACCTTTATGTAATTAAAAATTATTTTTTTATTTCTAAATACTTTTTCTAAGGATTTGATCAACCATGTATCATGAAATGCAACTTTCTCCAATAATTTATCACATTTCTTCAAATCTTTCCTTCTCATTTGTTTATGATACCATAACACATTAATTCTCTATACATGTCACCTAGAAATCTATTTGATGTTTTTATATTACATTACTTCAATTCATCTCATTTCAACAATATTATATATATTCTTAATATTAAAAAAACAATTTATTATTATTAATATTTGCATATTAAATTTTGTAATATGTCATAACTCTAAAAGAGGTTTAATTATGATGAAACAAACTTGGTTTTATTAATTTAGATGAATTGTATTTAGTTAAATGTTTATTTTCAAATTTTTTAAATATCTTATTTTTGTTGTTTTGGTGCACTTGATGACATATTTAGATTCATTCCTTTTTTAACATTCCAAAATGCTTAGCTTAGTTACCATAGTGTTTTTGAATTCAACATTTGTTTGCATAATTTAACTCATTTTTTCAAAATACTTTTCTTTTATTTGATTATATTAATAATTAATAGTAAATCTTCTCTGTGTATTCTTTTATATGCCTTTGATTTTCAATGCTAAATAGCTTCAATTTATGCCATTTTAGTTTAATATGTATTAACATAATACTTTAGTACTTCATTACTATCTATACTTATTTATAATGGTAATTTGTAATAATTATAGAAAAGATGTGATAAAAGAAAAATAAACATTTTGGACTTCTCACATGAGTTCTATCTAATTAAATATTTAATTTTTATTTTTTTAAATAATTCATTTTCTAGATTTTATTCATGCATTATGAGACATTTTGACTGATACATATTTGACCATAAAGATTGCTACACTTAAAATTTCTCATACAATTTTTCTCATTTCTTTAAAATTTTTACTTTATTTTGTTATATTAGTATTTTATTCTAATTCAGGTCTCTTATTACATTTTAATCATTTTCATTTTTTATATTATATTTCTTCAATTTATCTAATTTGAGAATTATAATACATTTATGTAACATGAAAATAATATTTTTGTTACTATTTATACTTTTTAGGCTTGGTAATTTTTTGAAACTTCATATTAGGTCCCATTAAGAAGAAACTAATGATGTTAAAACTAGTTTGAAAAAACTCTATCTAATTTAACAATTATTTTTATATTTCTAAATTATTTATCCATAATTTTGGAATGTTTTTGTGAGATATTTTGATTAATACATGATATGATAGATTAAGATGTTATAGTCGATCTCCTTATTACATTGGAAAGAAAATTTTGCATATAATTCATCTCATTTGTTAAAATGTTTCTTTTTTATTATGTTACATTACCCTCCAAACAATACCTTTCTTTACATGTGACCTTTATATCAACATTAATTTTATTTTTTTTGTTTTGCATCAATTTGACTCACTTAAACATTAATATATATTCACTCAATATTAAAAACTATTTTTTTTATTATTTATATATTTTTAAAGATTATAATTCAAAGTAATTCAGAATGACATTTGATGGAGACAAAATTGGAGTCATCTAAAGAAGCCCTACAAAATATGATGGTTTTTTTAAATTTTGTAATATTTGTATGTTTTTTAGTTTATAGAATGTTATATGAGATCTTTTGACTCGTACTTATTTTAACGATTGAAGATGTTGCACTTAATCTCTACAGTATCTTGGAATGTAACTTTTTAGTAGAATTTCTCATTTTCTCAAATTCTTTGCTTTGATTAGATTATATTACCATGAAGCTCTATTCTCTATTCCTATGACCTTTGATTACATTATATTACAATGAATTTAGTTAATTTTAAAAAAATAATATATAATTTTTTATGATTACTTATTTTGGTAATTTGTAGTAATTCAAAACACGGTATGATCTCAATGAAACTTGTGTCCTTAGATTCACCTTGATGAGATTTATCCAACAAAATATTAATTTTTCTATTTTTAAAAGCTTTTTTTCTTTAACTTTTTAAGATTTGCGAAATATTTTGATTTGTAGCTTATTTGATTATCAAGGATGACATACTCATTCTTCTTAGTATATATGAAAAAAAATTTCTTTGCATAATTTGTCTTATTTTTTAAAATTTTTTTCTTTCACTTGATTATATTACCACGTAACTGCTAAAAATCTCTGATGTGACTTCTACATGTTTTTTATATTGTTATATTAAATAGCTTCAATTTATCACACTCCAATAATAATAAATATTTATGATAAAGAATGTTCACTAGATTTCTTTAGTATCATTGTTTCAAATTTTTATTTATGGCATGGCTATATTGCTAGGTAACATGAAATGACCTCTCCTAGAACCTTTATATTACTTTGCTTTGGTTGTGTTAAATTACTTCTATTTATCTCTTTTCATCTTTATTGTACATTCACTTAATTTTAATACGATAATTTATTACTACTTAATCTCGTTTGCCTTGATAATTCATAGTAATTCAACATGAAGTTTAATAAACAAACACATACAATTGGACTCACCATGATAACTTAAAGTACAATTAGATATAAATTTTGAAATTTTTTTCCATTTTTTTGCTTTCCTTTTTAGATAGTTTGATTTGGACTTGAATTGATAATCAAAGATTTTATAGTTGATCTTCTTAGTAAGAAAGAAAATGACATAACAACTTTCTCTTGTAATTTATCTCATTTCATCAAATTTTTTCCATTGATTTGGTTTGCTTGGTAACTCTAAATCTTCTCTCATGTGATGTTTATAACACCTTGATTTGGATATATTACACTACAACAATTTATCTAATGTCAGTTTTAACATATATTTATTTAATAGTCAAATAATAAATTATTATTAGGTATGTAATTTTATAATTGTAATTCATAATAATTCCTAATAAGTTTTCTTCAATACAAAACAAATGTCAATGAACTCATCTCGACGAGCTATATCGAATTAAATAATCCTTCCTATATTTTTAAAGTTTTTATTTATATTGATCTCTTTAATTGCTTAGAATGGAACTTTTTATTTAACTTATATCATTTCTTTTAATATTTCACATTATTTTGGTAGTACTATTATGAAACTCTAACTCTCATTACATGTGGTCATTGCATCACTTTGATTTATATTTTTATGGCTTTAATTTATATTTATTTTATATTAAAATAATAGTTTATTTATATTTTTCCTGATTTAATTTATTAAGCCATAGTAATTCCAAACGGCGACTAATTGACATGGAACATATGTGATTTGGCTTTGTATTACGAGCTCAATTATTCTAAATAAATACTTATATTTTAAAATAATTGATTTTTTTATTTGGTACACTTTGAAAGATATTTTTTATTCTTAATTTGATGATTTAAGATGTTATACTTAATCCTTTTAGAATATATTAATATAATTTTGTTTGTACAACTTATCTAATATTTTTAAAATTCACTTTAAGTTGGTTATATTGCCTTGAAACTCTAACTTTCAAATATTCTACTATATATTTATTATTTTACTAGGAAACTCTAATTCTCCTCTCTTTTAATCATTATATCACTTTGATTTGGTTGTATTATGTTTCCTCAATTTATCACATTTTAGTTTTAATATATATTTACTTTATGATAAAATAAGAATTTATTGTTATTTATCCTCCTTCACTTTTGTAATTTGTAGTATTTTGAAATGGCAACTAAATAAGACAAAATAAAACTTTTTTTACACCATAAGATAAGCTCAATCTCATTAATTATTCATTTCTATTTTTCTAAATATTTTATTTTAGATGGATTTGGCATGCATTTTGAGGCATTTCAATTTGTAGAGGATTTGACAATCAAGGAAGTCGCAATCGACCTGCTTAGTATCTTGGAATGCAAATTTCACGTGTAATTTATCTAATTTCTTCTTAATTTCACTTTCATTTTGATATATTACTATATAACTCCAAAACTCCTCAATATGACTTTTACAAAGTTTTTTATTTAATAATATTACATTACTATCATATATCTTTTTATTTTTATATATATATTTTAATATTAAAACTTTTGTTATTATTTTTGGTGATTCATTTTTTTAATTCGAAGTAATTTCAAAGATGTCCAACCAAGGAAAAACAAATATCATTGGACTCTCCTTGATTAGCTTGATTAAATTAAATATTAATTTTTTAAAGTTTAAATATTATATTTTTAATTTTTTTTTCATAACTTACAATGCATTTCTATTCATACTTGAGTTAATGGTTGAGAATATTACATTAAATCTCCTTAGTATCTTGGAATCAAACTTTCCTATAGCTAAGTCTTTTTTTAAAATTTTTTGTTTTAATTTTGTAATTCTACTATGTAAGAAAATTTCTTCTCTTGTGACCTTCACACCACTTTGATTTTGTTATATTTTATTGCTTTGATTAGTCTTGCTTTATCTTTAATAATAAATTTATTTAATATTAAAATAATTATTATTATATATGCTTGTTTTCTTTGGTAATTCACGATAATTAAAAATAAGATCCAATTGAGAGAAAGTAACCATTTTTGGACTTTGTTCGATAACCTCTATCTAATTAAATATTTATTTTAAATTTTTTACATATTTTACCATCCAAGGCTTTAACAAAATTTGTTTAACATTTTGATTTGTATTTGAGTAGATGGTTGGCGATATTACACATAATCTCTTTAGTGTTTTGGAATGCATATTTCCTATAGAAATCAAAATATTTCTTCAAATGTTTTGCTTTGATTTAGTTGTATCACTATCTAACTCTGAATCTCACCTCGTGTGATGATTACATAACTTTGATTTGTCTGTGCTATAGTTTTTGTTTATAATGTTGTAGCTTTATTTTATATTTGCTTAATAATAAAATAATAATTTGTTATTTTCCATTCTTACCTATTTTGGTATTTTAGTGTTTTCCAAAGGCATCAATGTAGATGAAAAACATGTCATTTGCTAATCTAGATGAAGTCTATTTAATTAAATAATCATTTTAATATTTTTTAATTTTTTAAATTATTTTTAAATTTATTTGTCAGTTTTTCAAATTTGAGCCTTATTTAAAGATTAATACTACACTCAATCTTATTACTTTCTTGGAATGCAACTATCTTATACAATTCCTCTTATCTCTTCCAAATTTGCTTTCATTTAATTATATTACTATTAAAAACTGAATCTTATCTCACATGAACTCTATGTTGCTATAATTTAGTTGTATTTGTTTGCTTCAATTTGTCTCATTTCGACATTGGTTTGTATTTTCTTAAAACTAAAAAATAAATTTGTTGTTTCTTTTTTATATTTAATTTAGAAAATTGTGATAATTTTAATTTAGATCTAGTCAACATGAAATCGATGTCCTTATTGTCTGCCATATGTTGTCAATCCTTTTAAATATTCAACTAATTGTTTTTAAATCTAATATACTACATTACTTTGGCAAGCATTAGATAACATTTTTATTCGTATTTGATTTGATGATTGAGGATATTAAACTTGATCTACTGAATATCGTCAAATGCAGTATTCCAATATAATTTATATCATCTTTTCTATGCTTTTTCTTTAAAATAGTTGTATTCTTGCACAACTAAGAATTTTATGATGTGACTTTTACGTCACCTTGATATCACTTTTTTGATTTAATATATATTTGAGTGATATTAAGAGAATAATAATTTAATTATATTTATGCCAATTTTTTAATATTATCAATTTTTTTCTACAACTTTGACAACCTCATAACTCATTTCTATTATACCATATTCAATTTTAGAGGATGCTACAATCAATTAGTTTACTATGTTAGGCTACAACTTTGTTATATAATTTATCTCACCTCTTAAAATATTTAACATTAAATTTGATATATTACAAAGTTCATCCAAATGCCCTTTTGTGTGACCTTTAAATCGCTTTGTCTTGTTTATATTATATTGTATCAATTTATATTATTTCAGCTTTAATACACATCTACATATAATTAAAAAAAATAAGTTTTTACTATTTTACTCATTTACCTCTATAATTCCTAGTTATTTGATAAGTGCCTAGATCAAAAAAGAAAAAGGTATTGTTGGAAATTTCTTAATTATGTTTATCCAAAAACAATCATTTTTAATGTAACCCTAATGATTTAGGCTCTTCTTATTTGAAATAAAATTTCATTTAAAAAATAAATAAATCTTAAAGATCATTATTTATATTAAGGATTAGTGAATCATAGGCAAGTCTATCAAAAATGGTATATCTCCTTAATATTTTTCATCCTTTCAAGGAAGAATTAAGTAGAATTAAGTGGAGTGTCTTTTTAAAATTTTCTAACATAAGTTTACTACACCTCTTGATCATATTTTTTATGGGTTATAACATTTTGTAATTATGAGATTTATTTTACTTTTCCCAATTTTTGGAACATTAACCTTTTTGTTTTAATTGGTTATTTAGAGATGTTTTAGTTCTTATCACCCATATGTTATACGATTATTTTAAACAATGCTATAACTTGTGTGGGGGAACTTCTGTGTTTTGCTTTGTAAGTCATCTTTGTAAATAGTTATGGGCTCCACATTATTGGTGTGGTCTGTCCACTTCTGCAAAATATGACTCCATGTTTTCTTCCCTTTAGTTGATAGTTGGCATAGAACAAGCTTTGGTTCAAACAATCTATAAATCACTTGTGCATTTATTTAGTTACAAACCATGTATAAATGGTTTCAAAGTTACGAAGAGTTTTAAAGTAAGATTGCCTATGAATTAAGAGTGTTAACATACTTCTATTATTTTCAATTATTTACATTGTGATTTGAATTTTTACAAGTCACCTTATCATCTACATAAACATCTAGCTCCAATTTTTAACATTGTCTAACTTATTTTCAATTCAACTTTTTTGAGTGTTGACAAAGCATTTCCATCTTTCAGAGGAGCAATACGTCAACTACAGTCACTTGAAATTCTCTCAAGTTGATCGAATTTTTAATTCATGTAATCAAACAATAAGTGATAGTTACTCATTCTCCTTTCTATGTTCACCACAATAGTTTTCAAGATTTTGATTCAGTGAATTTCGTAGCTTAAGTTGATGGTAGCATTGTACTCTTCTAGTTTTTGCATGGGAATTCTTATTGAACAATTTTTTACTAAAAGAATTCATTCAAGTGAAGGCTAAAGTTTTTGAACTATTCATTATTTTTCCTAAGATCTTCAAAATGTTTGTCAAAAATACATTCAATTTTGAATAAGTTATCCTCATAACCATGAACAGAGATTTAATTATAAAAAAATGATAAACATATGTTGACTATTGTGTGTTGTGAAAATGTCATTAACAGGATTAGCATGCAATGTTTATTATCATAAAAGATTGTTGGCTACACTTTCATAATAATAAAGCTCTATGGCATTATTTTTAGTGGACTGAATCTATTTATTGCCCATCTTCACTAATATTATTGTGATAGAATGTTAAAAATTATACAATATATAATGTGACACATATGTTCAAACATAACCTACTCTTTACACATCTCTTGGACATTATTCATGCATGTTTTTTTAGCTTTCTATACATCCTATGAGATTTCATAATGTAATAAGTAAATTTAAAATGTGCATTAACTAAAATGCACTAAAATGAAAGTGATTCATGTTCCAAAAAATATTTAAATTGAAATAAAAATAAGGAAAGTGCTAAAATGAAGAAAGGCTGATCATGTAGTATAGTAACATTATCTTGTAGTGTGATTATTTAATGTAACAAGATAGGGTGATAATTGGAGACTATTGTTTAGTAACCAAATAGTAGTGTCAAACTTATCATACAACAAGATATTTACAACAATAAGACGTAATCATTTCACCAAATTATATGACCTTATCGTATGGCTATTCGTGTTGATTATGAAGACATAGAAATGTTTGTATAATATGATGCTAGAGTATTGTACTTGTACAACCTTTGTGAGCACAAAAGAACTTAATTGATAACTAAACAACACAAGCTTCATGTAATATGATGTTAAGGTTTTTATAGTATAAGACTATTACAATGAAAGTTGAACTCTTAAGTAAATTGAAAAGACAAATTTGTACCATAAGATCATACTCATCAAATAGATATGATTGTTCCTAAAATGAGTAATTACGAAATCAAAACTAGGTGAAAAGAAAAGTTGAGTTGTTCATACAAAGTAATGTTGCTCGCCATGTAGGAATGATTCTTCTCCAAAGGAGACGTAAGAAATCCATCATTAGGAAGGACTTGGCACGTTTGTTTGGTACAATGTTACCATTGTATATGTATGATCTTATTTGACAAAGGGCTTATATATTCAGTGAATTAAGAAAACTATCATAGGTGTGTTGTACAAATATCATGTAATATGATCCTTTGAAAGATTGAGAGTAAGAATGGGTTGGATAGTTTGATTTAGTAGATGACTAAGTCACTTACTAGTATCATGCAATATGATTAGATGCTAAAATCTTACATTGACTAGCTAATCACATAAAACAATTCTAGCTATTCAACAACTATTGTAGTTTCCTAAGAGACTTATTAGGCATTCTTTTACAAGATATATAACAAAAATCCACTTAAGAAGCAATTGATGCTGCTTTCATACATTTACTAGAAGAGGAGTTTTTCTTTAACAAAGTCCTTCATTGTTCCCCACCACTACTGAGCATTGTAACAATGTTAAAGCAACTTCAAAATGAAGCACAACTCTTTCTTTCTTCTATATTTCTCTAGTTTATTGATACCAATTTATTTTTCATTTCATATTGCTTGTGCCACTAAAGATCTTCAGTAAGTTTGTAGGTTTTTTGTAATTTTCATATAAAAAAGTTCTTGTATTTGTGTTTTAGTGATTCCTGTAATTGTCTCATTTGAAACTTTATTTTCTATTGCTTCATTTAGCCCATCATTAACACCTTATTTGCTAGCCTTGCAAGGGTTCTCACCCATCAATCTTCTAAAAAAAGTGTTTGTAGTAGAGTGAGTAATATCATTAGACTAGAGATGGTTGGAGGTTGTTGTTTTGATTGAACCAATAAAAAATCTTGGTATCCTTATTACAAAAGATTTATGTTAATTTTTTTATTTCTAACAAAGGAGCAGAAATGTAATTATGATTTTTAATTGAACACAAAATTCACCCAACTATTGTCTTAAAAATTCTTATAAAGTTCATTGTAGAGAGGTTGCAACAAATAAGATATTTTTTAAGAATGGTCAAGATGGCTTAAAAGTTGTTAAAGAAATTACACACATTGGGTGGGGAAATGTCTTAACATCATCCACCTATTTTTAAAAGTGAATATTATTTGTATTTGAAAAAATGTATAAGGGTTTTCCCTGAACATATAAACTTAGACCTCTAGGACAATATAGAAGTCACTTTATTTTTTGCATAATAATTATAAAGATTATATTACTTTGGACACCAATTAGAGAACAAAATATGGAAGAAAAACTTAATGTAAAATAAAATTCTTGGGCTATAAACATCATGCATTGGGGTTTATCTACTTTATGATATAATAAGGTGATGAATTTAAGGATTGATTAGGATATTGCTATTAAGTTCAAGGTTACCTTTGAAGGCAATTCAAAAGTAATGGAAAATAAAATTAATATGTTGTCACCTGATTATGAAATTCTTTTTGTATTTTAAGAAACGAAATAATTAAGTGTATGCTTACTTAATTTACTAATATTAATATTGGTCTATCAAATTTTGGAAAAATGTTTTCTAAATTTGAGCATGTATAGAAGAATCTTTGAGTATAATTGAAGGTTTATGATTATTTGGTAAAAGAAATAAATAACTATAAGAATATTTTAGGACTTTGAACTAATGAGCTATTATGTGCATTAATGATGAATGAGTTGGAGTTAGTGGAAAGAATATCTAAGCAATTTTTAGTTCTCAAAAGTAGAGGGAAGGAGGAACCCAATGCATTAAAGTCTAAGTTGACCTCTAGAGTCAAATGTTAAAAATAGTTATGAGATGTCCTTAATTTCTCACGGATTCTTGTGTTTACTTTAATGGCATAGTGTAGGTAAGTGTGATGCATGGATTGGAAATCAATTAGGAAGGTGTAATGTTAAGGAAGAGTGCATAAAAATTAATGAAAAAATGGCCATAACACATCCATCTTGATTTCCCTATCAACCTTGGGACTATGGAGAAGAAAAAAAAATTGAATGATAAAGAAGAAAGTTATGATAGCTATTTAAGTGAGTCTATTGATTCTAACTTTTGAAATAAGAAGAAGAATGAAAGTCTCTTTTGTTTTTGACAGAGAAAAATGGTGGCTTGGGTTCAGTGTCTGATAGAAATGAGGTTCTAATCATTAATAATAAATTGATATATGCTTTAAAAGTACCAAATTACCAAATGTATACCAAAAGTTTAATGATGCAAAAGCTATATATTTAGGATTGTGTGAAACATGATATAAGTGGTAAATATTTGTATGCCTTAGTATTAGCAGGAGATGAGCTTCCATGTCCTATAATTTTAAACTTTAATATGGAATTAAATGATTTTAAATAGACACTTGCTTCTTACCACAAATTAAAACATATATCTTAAGATCTTAGAAGTTTCCTTCTTTTGTTGTATCTAGCTTTTGTTCACTTAAATATCATTAAAATTTTAGAGTTTGACATATTGCAACATTTTATGAGATTAGAACTCTTACTCATTCATAATTTCCAAAGTTTTTTGGGTGAAGAAAAAAAGTTTAACATTTTTGATTCTACACATATAGTTAACTATTAAATGGTCATTAGTATTTGGGCTATAGGTAACTACTTTATCTAAACTCAAAACACACTTTTGGATCAAGACAAATTATAATTTTATTGGAATTATATTGTTACATAAATTAAAAAATTCTAAGAAGTCTATAATTGGAAATCATAAAAGTCCTCACCTTTCCTCTTTGGAAAAATGCTAACTATACATTAAAATAAAAGACTTCTTTGATGTAAATTTCATGGAATGACATATCTGCCATTTAAATAATTATAGTATTTTAGGAGACTCTGTCATATCAGTCCTTTCCCCCATAAGAGAATCTTAAACTTTACTTTATTCGGTGGTTATGAAATTTTCTATATAGTGATGGGAATATCTATGGACCAAGATATAATGACAAGCAATCTAAAAACTCTTTCAAACCAAAAAATAAAATTTTTACTAGAAGACCCTTGGACCCTAAATACTTATTTGACACAATTGAGCTATCTAGAAGGAGATGGATTCACATCAACCCCAGATGAATTAAGGTTTTCAATTATTATACTTTACTACATCATATTGGGAGACTCACCTCTTTAACCAATATCAAACATCAAATTCTGTAACAATCTTTGTCTTATCACAAGTGTATTTTGTATTTTCAACACAAAGCATTATTAACTAGGCCTCATTCATTAGGTCACTCCCATAGGCCTAGGAAATGATCAGATTAATTTGATAAGACATGTCAAAGTTATTCGTTTTAGCACTTCATCATTGCTACGCAAGAAGTCAACATTACTCATTTATGATAAATATTCTAACATGCTCTTAACACACTGTGATCACAACATTTTTTCCACACACTCTCAACTACATTAAATTAGTATGATCGATGATCAAATTTGGCCTTGTTAATTAACTTTTAGTCTAACCTATGATCAAACCAAGACTCATGGGTCATGAATAATGTTAGAATGAACATGTTGTACAAACTTGCACAATTTTCAAATATAAATAATCAAATTTAATAATCAAATTGTTATTAATAAGAGGTATTATGATATATGTAGAAAATAAGAAGAGTTGATAAAGTAAAAAAGAACAACTATAGAAGAAATTTCTTTGAGTTTTTTGACATATATATATATTATAGGAAAATTCATATGGATTTTTTTTGCCATGAAATCATAATATAATGTAAAACAACACCAGAACAAAGTCTTTGCCAATGTTATACTTAGCATTATGTGTTTGTAACATAAAGAACAATTGAAAAAAGCTTTTTTTGAAAATAGATTTTGAATATCCTTCTAAAGTAAGGGACCATTGCTAGATGAAACAATCTTTCACATGAAACTAACATCTTCCATAATTGACAAAAATGTTGCTTGGGTTAAGTAATTGTTTTGTTAATTCGAATAGAGTTCAAAGTTTTCTAATCAAATCATTTTTCCAAAATGTCTAAGTAATTATTAGCAGCAACTTAAAAAGATCACGTACTATGCTTTATATTGAAATTCACTTAATTTGTTATTTGCAAACAATATTGATTAATTTAACATTTGAGCTAATGATGATATGAAAGATTTTTAAGATATTTCTACACAATATGTAAGTCCAAAAAAATGTGCGATTTGAAATGCATGCTAGTGTTATGGTGATGGTTAAGCAGAATATTTGAAGTTTTAGTCAAAGACAAAACAAGAAAGACAAAACTAGCCATTTGGGATATGACTAATATGCTCTTTAAACCTTCCATTTCTTTCTCTTAATGTGCTCAAGCCTCCTGGCTTGAAACTTAAGAATGGAGAATTTGGGGGCAGTACTAGCCATAAAAAATTCATTGCCAAAATGTTTTTCGTGTGGCTATTGATCCATCACATGATAAAATTTGCAAAATAAATATACTTCAGAGGAGAGTTAGACATCATTTTTGATGAATTTGAAATTTGAAAGATGGTGTTTCCCTTTTAAGATCTATTAATATGAAAATTACTAATGAGCAAATAAAGATGAATTGATCCATTTTTTAAGAAAATTATTTACTTGATTGCTTCCATATTGAGATGCCTTGACAATTGAGACAATCTTATAAGATTAAAGAAGGAAAAAGATTACTTTTAGTGTTAACAACATAGAGATTGGAACAACATTGATTTCGAAGTGAGGCTTTCCAAATGGAACATAGAGCTTTAGTTAAGCACGTAACCTTTGTTATCATTGGCTTAGATCTCATTTGAACATCTATTGATACATTTCTTCAATTAAGAAACATTATACAAAATGGCATTTGCAACAGTTGGTTCCTTAAAAGATGATTCTACAATGATGAATGCTTTGATATCGATTTAGCAATTGATTTATAAATTTAAAATATAATAAAAAAAGGAGATGGATCATTGCATTAGAAATAATGTGATAATCTATCATGTTTCTCTCCAAGCTACTACAACTAAGTTCACGATATACAATACTACAGATAAATGAAATTTTTTCAAAACCACCAAACTACAATAGAGCTTTCAAAAAATTCAACTACATTAAGGAATTGAATTGAACTAAATCATTATTGGTAAATATGATAGAAAAATAGACCAAAATGATGCAACACTTTGACAATTCTCATATTGGAAAGGGACCTCACAAGTGTAGCTCCTGAATGTCAGGCATTGTCTTCAACTCTTTGTTGGGAACAAGCATGAGCTTCATTTGGTTAGGAAATAGAGAAGGAGATTTTCATTATCCAATTAAAAAGTAAGTTTTCTAGTAGAGAGACAAATATAATCTTTAACTAGATAATAGATGACTACATAATCCTTAAAAAGGCTTATGGGAAAAATGAACAAGTCATTTCACTTTCTGATATAGAAGGTTCATTTGGTAATGACAAACAAGAATACACTTTTCATTCACTTAAAGAATTTAGTGATGAGATTAAAAATAGAGCTAAGAATTTACAAGAAGTCCAATGTGAAGAGGAGTTTACCCTAGTTCATAGCAGATACTAAAAGAGAAAATAGAAAATATCAAAAGAAACTAGTTATGCAAAAGGGATCCTATGGATGGTCTTATGATATTCAAATTTACGAAAAAAGACTTACAATGAATATAATTCTTATTTTGAACATCATGGTAGCATCAAATGAGAGCTTGGTTAGTTAGCTAAATTATTTATTGAAAAGAAAAAATAGTTATGATTGCATTAAGTGAACCAATGACACATTGAAATAAAAAGCCCTAGTTGTTAGAGAGGTTGCGCTTTGTCCATTACATGGGAAATGTCTTGAACAAGATTTGGTTATAACAAAAGAAAGGATTGGATTGCTAAAATATAAAGGACGAGCAGAACTTAATTCATTTTCTTATAGAAAACCCACATTGAAATACATCATGTAGTCGTACATTCATTTACACTAATCACCCAAAATCTAAATGGACATTAAGAATAATATCACTCAAACTACATAGATACCTAATAAGCTCTAGATTGTATGAGTGTATGAGGTGATTTAATGGAATTTCACCCATTGAATTTTATAGTGGACATTCCTTATCAAATATTGAAGTAATCATACCACTAAAGTATTTTTCTTACCTTAATGCTTATGCATTTTATAAAGGAATCTACATCAACGATTAAAACATTTAGATTCCAAAACATGTGGATAAAGTGCAAAACATTTGTTCATATAGTGGAAGGAAATTTGACAATACTAGTTGACTTACCAAATATGAAGTCACATGCAATCAAATAAAAAATGTTGAAAGATTACATCAAATAGTCGAATAAAGAATATTTTGTAACATCTTTTGTTATGCCCATCAAATTTGACATCAAAAGTATGTGATTCATAGTTTAATCTGCTATTCAAATGATTACAAAATTTTAATGATAAGTTTAGATTTAGGCAAAATATGTTTGTTGAGAATAAAAAATATTGCAATAGATGATTTTTTATTTGATGAGGGCTAAAAGCTTGCTTGAAGGCTTGATTTTGAAACTTTTACATTACAATATTAGGCAAATGTGCAGTGCCACATTGGAACAATAATAATGTGGTTTCTTTGAATGGGCTATTAAAAAAAAGAAGTCTGTTGTACGTGTATGACATAGATATCATATTTGTATAATAGTAAGATAAGCATTAAAGCGACAAATGTATGATACTAATTTGTCTTCGTACAATATGACCGCAACAACACATATAAGGATGATTATCAACTTAATAGTATTGCATCTTACAATTATGAAGGAAAAGATTTTTACAAGTGTAGTAATAGGGAAGATAATTACAATAGTCAACTAATACAAGCATCGCATATGCCAATTGTCAAGATACAAAAAGGAATGTGGAGTAGCTTTTAGATTGATGAAGAATGTTTAATTTTGATATATTAATGCTAACATTGTATGTTGCAGCTCTCAAATTTATAATAATATGAGGAATATGCAAAATCCTTTTACATTTACTTGCTATGGCTCTAGGATTAACAAGGGCCATGAAGTGATACATTATCTTACTACAATTTACATGTTATAGTTCTTATTTAAGGTAAAACAATGAGATAACTAGAAGCATTAACGTCATCCCCATGCTTTGATATTTGCTGCATGCTTTGATATAGACTTGTTAGAATTGAAAACATGTAAATTTGGAATGCATATATAGTAACTATTACTAAATGCCTACTGCCCACGTTGTATGCATTAAATGGTGATGATTCTTTAGTTAGTCCATGTCTTATGGAAGTAAATTCTTAGGTTTTCACACAAAAAGAATTATTTTGTGATTCTTAATATAGATCCTTTCAATAGAAGTTAAAGATGTTAATGTGTATTCTAAAAAGATGGCTTGTCCAATTTTGAAGCTAGAATTTTTTTGGATTTATCATGATTGCTATGAAGTGCTACTTAAAAACTCTTTTATGCTCAATTATTTATTTATTTTATCGAATTGATGACCTATTGATGAATAGTTTAATCATTTGTTGTGATTGAGAGTTGCACAGCATCATGCCTTTGGAATTCTTTGATTTGGTTTGATTGCATTGTCATATGCCATTGTAAATTAATATTTTCTACATGCAACATTGAATTAATTAGATGTTATCTTGCAAAAATGTTTAACCATGATTGTAAACCAATAAAAATCATGCTTGAACATATATGAGAAAATTGCGTTATCCAACTTAGATTTATGCATATTGGTTATATAATCTCTTTTTTTGTTAATTTGTAACTTATATTTCTTGGAACAATTTAAAATTATTACAAATTATGTGCTCACAAATTTTGGTAGGAACATGGAATAATCATAAATAAAATTTTAGTATTTCAATGTAGGAATGATTTTGTTTAACTTTTCCAGCATGTCCTAAGAATGGATTCTACCTAAACATCGAACACAAAAATTCAAAAATTATAAACAAATGGGATTGATTAAGTCAGATTAAGGATGGCATTAAGATGACGTGCTCAACTATAACCCTAGGATCAATCAAATGATAGATTAATGTCAGTTAACCCAAGAAAAATGCAAGTAAAAGAAAACTTATATAAGTAAGATTGTTCTCTTGATGATTACATAGGCTGAAATGTAATGGTCTCTAGTTAATGGGATCCTCAAAAAAAGTAATGTATGTTAGCTATAACAGATAGTAGAACTTGCATCAAGTATAGAGGTTGCATAGTACTTTACAATGACAACATAAGAGACATGATGTGCATAATTTTGTAGTGATGAAAAACCATGCACTGTTAAGGGTACTTGAGAAATAAAGGGTTATCCATATGATTAACAAAGATCTAAGGAATTTTGTGGGAGTTAAGTCCTAGACAAATGGATAAAAGTATAACTAGAACAAAATGGGATTTTGGAAACAAACTAGATGAAAATGGAAACATAATTAGGAACAAAGTAAGATTAGTTGCAAAAGTTTATAGTCATATTGAGGATTTAAATAGTGAAAAAATCTTTGCATCTAAAGCTAGCTTATGGCAATAAGAAATTTGTTAGCTTATGTTTACTAAAAGAAGTTCAAACTATATCAAATGGGTAATAAAAGTGATTTTTAATTGGTTATATAAATAAATAAGTTTATATAACAAAGATCCCAATAATTAAATTTAATAATAAATTAAATCAAGTATATAAATTACAAAAAATTTTATAAGGCTTTAAGCAAGAACCTAAAGCATGGTATGATTGACAACAATTTTCTAGTTTCAAGTGGTTTGATCACAAGTTAGAAAGATAACACTTTATTTATTAAAACAATGGAGAACAAGAACTTTTATGTTAAATATACAAACATGATATAGTGTTTGGAGCTGGAAATGAAGAGTTGAGTAATGCATTTTTAGATTTATTGAAAATAGAATTTTAAAAGAGTTTAATAGGTAGCTTACATTCCTCTAACTCCCTCAAGTTAAATAAGCATCAAATAGAATTTTTATATCACAAACTAAATATACTAAAGAATTATTAAAGAATTATGGTTTCTTTAACATCAAATCTATAGACATGCTTATGGAAACTTACATTTAGATAAAGATAAAAAATGAAAGCCAATAGACAATAAAATGTATAGAGGTCTTATAGGTTCACTATTTGACAATTTAACAAGTACTCTTCATATTTTTTATAGTGTTTGTGTATGTGCTTGATTTTAAATTTATTCGAAAGAATACATTTAGTGGCTATAAAATACATATTTAGACGTTTAGTTGAAAAAAGAAAATTGAGACATTGGTGTCCAATAGATGATCAAAATTATTAATTAAGAGCATTCTCAGATGTAGATTTTGCTAGAACTAGAATAGATAGAGAAAGTTCAAGTGGAATATGAAAATTTTTATAAATTTCTCTAATTTCATAGAGTACTAAGAAAAAAATTATAGTGTATTATCTTATATAGAATCAAAATATAAACTAGATGTAGTTGTATACACAAGTCCTTTGGATCAAATAGTAACTAGTAGATTATGTTTTATGTTAGGACCAATTCTCATTTATTGTGATAATTTAAGTGTAATAAGTTTAAGTAAAAAAACAACTAATTATTATAGAACATAACATATTGATATAAGATATAATTTTTTAAGAGGACATGTTGAACTTAAATATATGCCTACTAATGATGAATTGGTTGATATTTTTACGAAACTCTTATGTTGTTGACAATTTACAAAGCTTAGATTGAGTTTAGGAGTGTGAAATCTATTTGAATGACAACAAAAAAGGGAGAAATTCAAAATTAAAAAAAAATTATGGTATAGATGTATCAATTAAGGGAAAGTCTTATTCAAGTGTTGGAAAACATGCATGGGGAGTCCACCTTTCATTTTTTATGTAACTTCTATAAATATTTCATATTTATTTTCAATTTTATTAGAGGTTTTATTTTTATCCAAAGGGACAGATGGTTAAGGTATTGATCCTTAGCATAGTTGCTTTATTTGATAATAACAACTTTAAGTATTTCTCGTGAATTTCTCTTAGTGAAGTTTTTGATTTTAGACAGCTAATGTGTTAGTTTATGAGTGAAATCAATGAAGAAGAGTAGAAAATGTTAGATCCTATGAAGATCTTCTAGATTGGAGTAATAGGCTATTAAGAGATGTATTTTGGTAGTACTTTGAGTTATTTTAATTTTTAAATTGTTAAGAATGATTTAAATTTTTAAAATAAATTAGAAGTTCCATTTCTAGTTTCTTTGATGATTAAATATAATATCCTTGATCCAATGTCCCTACTCTTGACATTTTTAGAGTTATTTATTCAATATCCTCAAAATTTTAATTTAAAAATAATTAATTTTAATAAAAAAGAATATAGTTCTAACTTACTTAAACCTATATGTAATTAATAGAACCTAATTGTTATACTAATTGGGTTAGGGAATGACTCTTGATCCCTTTTCAAATAATTTCAGATCTAAACAATATCCTCTAAATCCAGAATTTATTCCATAATATGTTACTATCAGTGTGAAAGTGATGTGAGCCTTTGATCATCCATTTTGCAATTGAAAGGTCATCTCCTTATTCAATTTCTCAAAAGTGCTAATTGTATCAATTGTCTGATCACATAATTTTCTGATCACACTATCTGAACATAATATGTGCATGAAAAATTAAATCCTATGCTTAGATCATGATTTAGATGTAATGGCCTAGATAAATTCATAATTCTAGTATGTTCTAGTGAAACTACATCCATGCAATTGCATAGTTGTCTTTATCGAATAGTCCTTAGTGATTCTAATCGTTCTACTCCAACACAATTACTCTTTTCGTAGTTATTAAAAGCCATTAGAATATTTTCTTTAAAAAAAATCTTTAACTTTAAAAGAAAACATCAACAAGAGCTAAAACGATTAATTTTCATACTTATTTTGTGATTTTAGCCATTACAAAATGTTTATAAATCGTTCAATTTTTGAGTAAATTTATTGATGAAACTTCTAAAAATATTCTAAAGAAAATGTTTCAAGTGATGATCTTGAAGAAATTTGAAGCCAAAGATCTTTGTCACCTTTTTACACTCGATCCCTTTCCATCGAGCATCAAATTCTTTGTTTTTTTGAATTAGCTAAGCTATAGTTGTCATATTTTCTATCTAGCTAAATTTAAAGAAATATGCTTTGTTGAATTTTTTGTTGAGTATATGAGTTAGTTTGTATGAAATTTTATGGTCACTGTCCTCTCTTCTTCGTTCAAATTCTATTTTTTTATAATGACATCATAGCTTATTTTTTATTTTTTTATTCAGAGGGTTTAGCTTGCCTCTCTCTTGAAGAGTGGTCCAATTAGTGTTTTTTGTTCTTAAGTTCTTTATGAGTGATTGGGAGTATGATTTTAAGCTAAACTAATTAAAAAATATAAAAATAAATATTTATTGAGATAGAGTTTATCAAGATGAATTAAATGATGCTTGCTTTATCTTTATTAGTCCTCAATTGAAATTACTATGAATTAGAAATAAATAGGGAAAAATAAATTATTATTTTAGTATTATGTAAATCTTTAATGATGTTGATGTAAGATAAATTAAGATAATGTAACGTAACCAATTTGAAGAAATATAAAGGCCACACATGAGAATATTTAAAGTTATATGATAATTTAACAAAATTAAAAAAACATTAGCCAAAATGTGATTAGTTATACAAGAAAGTAGCATTCCAAGCTTGTAAAGAGATAACGTGTAACATTCTTGATCATCAAATTAAGTAAAAATCGATTATCTCATAAATCATACAAAAATCTTAGAAATGGAAGATTTCAAAATATAAAGAATAATATATAATTTTATCGAGCTCGTTGAGATGAGTGCAATGATATTTATTTCATCTTTATTGAACCTCGTTTATAATTACTTTAATTATAAAAGTAAATAAGAATGAATAACAACAAATTTTTTTTTAATATTAAATAAATATAAAATAATTGTAAGATAAGATAAATAGAAGCAATGTAATATAACATATCAAAAAAATTTGTCACATGGGAAATTATTTTGTGTAACAAAGTAATATGACAAAATCAAAGGGAAACAATTCATGAAATAAGAGATGTACACCAAAGTTGGATTCCAAGTACTGAAAAGAATGAATGGAACATCATCAATCATCCAATCAAATACAATTCTTAATATCTTGTCATATCTTGTCAAGGGCACTAAACCACAAAGAAAATATTTAAAAACATAAAAAGTAAAGTTTGATTTCACTACTATTCATCTTGATCGAACCTCATTTCAATTATGACAAATTATCCAATAAAATAAAGATATATAATTTAATTTTTCTTAAAACTAGGTAAATATAAATTAAACTTTAGTTAATATAAATTTAAGCAATATGATATAACTGAATCAAAGACATGTTAAGGTTACAAAAGAGGAGGCTAAGAGTTACATAGTAATCTGATAATTCAAAGCAAAAAAGTTTGAAAAAAATAAAAGAAATTATATTGGAAAGTTGAATTTTAGGAAACAAATGAGATCGATTGTAACTTCTTTGCCATCAATTCAAGTAGAACTTAAAATGAATGGTTAAACAACAAAAACTACAAAAAATATAATTTTAAAAGTTATTAAAAATAAATATTTAATTGCATCAAGATTAGAGCAATAAGATTCATTTGATATAAATCAAATCATGTTTGGAATTATAAGGATTATCACAGTAAACAATCATAATTTTAAACATAAGTGATAAATTGAAGCAATGCAATTAACTAAATCAAAACGATGTTAACATGACACAAGACAATAACTAGAGTTACATAGTATAGAATCAATTTGAAGGAAAAACTTTGACAAAATGAGATAAATATATGAGAAAGTGTCATTCCAAGACATGAAGGAGAATAAGTGTAATAGTCTGAATTATAAAATTAGTTAAGAATTGAAATGTTTCATAAAACAAGCCAAAAATAATTGATAAACTATTTAAAAATTAGAAAATTAATATTTTATTCGATAAAGATAATTTGATTGAGTTCGACGACATTAGTTTCATCTCAATCATACCTTTCTTTGAATTATGAACAATTAACAAATTAAATAAGAAAAAATGAATATTAAATTATTGTTTAAATAATAAGTAAATATATAGTAAAACTTAAATTATTTATATTAAAAAGTTGCAATGTAATAAAATCAAAGTGATGTATACATAGGAAAGACGATTTCAACTTACAAAGTAAAATAACCATATCAAAAGAGAAAATTTAAAGAATAGAGTTAACTAACGCGAAAACGGTGCACACCAAGATACTAAGGAGATTGAACATAACATCATTGATCATCAAAGTAGGTACATATTGAAATACCTTAGAAAACATATTAAAATCCTTGAAAATAAATTTTTATAGATTTAAAAATAAAAATTTAATTGGATTGTTAATGTTGACGCAACTCTAGCGATGTCTATTTCATCTTAATTGAAATTTATTTTTCATAAATATAACTTACAAAGTCAAATAAACATAAATAATAATAAATTGTTATTTTAATATATAACAAATCTATTATAAGGTTAAAATTAGATAAATAGAACCAAAGAAATGTTACCAAGTCAAAAAAATTTTAAGGTTATATAAGTGAAGATTTATAGTTTCATAGTAATATAACAAAACAAGATAGAACAATTTTAAGAAATGTGTTAAACTATAAAGAAATACTATATTTGAATATTGTAATGTGTTTGTTTATAACTTTCTCAATCTTTAAATCATACAAGAGTCAAAAGGTCTTCTAAAATTAGAAAAAAATATAGAAAATAATATTTTTAAAAATATAGAAGTAAATATTTAGTAAAATAAAGCTTATTCGAACTAGTCCAACAACTTTTGTCTTTTCTCGATGGGATATCTTTTGGAATTGCTACAAATTATTAAAATTTATAAGACTAAATAATTGAAAATAAATATTTAAATATTAATTAAAGTTACATTAATGTTTGAATGAGACAAATTTAAGCAATATAATATAACTAAACTAGAGTGATGTAATTGTTACATGGGAAGATTCTTAGAGTGTAATAATATAGTCGAATGAAAGTAAAACATTTGATGAAACAAGAGAAATTATACAATAAAGTTGTATTCCAATATATGCAAGTGATCAAGCATAAAATTTCTTGTCATCAAATCATTTGTGAATAAAAAGTCTTGTCAATTATGAAGTTATTTCATCTCAACTAGACCTTGTTTTGAATTACTAACAATTGTAAAATAAAATTATAAATTTTAAAAATTTAAAATAATATTATTATAATATTATAGAAATATATATTAAAGCTAAAATGAAATAAGTTGAATCAATATAGCATAACCAAATCAAAGTGAGTAATTGTCACATGAGAGGAGCTTTAGTTTACCTAATTATAAAACCAAGTCAATGTAAAAAAGTTTAAAATGTTTAGATTAATTATACAACAAAGTTATGTTACAACATGTTAAAGAGATGAAGTAGAACATCATTGATGTAAAATTAGGTATGAATGAAATGTCTTGTAAAGTTTGCCTAACCCATAGAAAATGAAACATTTAAAAATAAATAATCCATATTTATCTCAAAATTGCTCATAAAGATGAGTATAACAACATTTCTTTAGTCAATGTTGAACCTCATTTTGATGCACTAGGAATTATAAAATTTAGTAAGATTTAATAAAATGAGATGACAAGAAATTATGGTCACATATAAGGAGAATTAGTGATTTTGGGAATTAGAACCAAATCAAAGTGAAATTTGAAGAAATGAAACTAAGTATGAGAGAATGTTGCATTCCAATTTACTAAGTAATTTGATGGTTAAATCCTCAATCATCAAATTTGGTACAAATTATAATTTCATGTAAATCTTACAAAAATCCTTGAAATTAAAATATTTTAAAACATAAAAATTAATATTGAATCAGATGGAGCTCATTAAAGTGGATCACATGACTCTTGTTTCATTTGAATTGGGACTCATTTGGATCTATAGAGAAATACTAAAATAGGTATGTAAAAATAATTATAAAGTGTTATTTTAATACAAATATAATATATATTTAGGATGGAATAAAATAAATTAAGGCATTGTATTTTAATCAAACTAATGCGATGTAAAGATCACTCAAGAGGATATTTTAGTTACATAGTTATATTAAAAATTTGAATTGAAATATTTTAAAAAAAAGAGACAAAAAGATTATTTTTAAACCTTATAAACTTAGAAAAAACAATAGAAAATATTTTTAAAAAATAAAAAAGTTTATTTTATTAGATAGCATTCATCAATATGATTCTAACAATGTTTGTTTCATCTTGATCGATGCTCATTTAGAGTTACTTTTAATTAAAAAATTAATAAAGTTTAAATAATAATAGATTATCATTTTAGAATTAAGTGCATTTATAATAAAGTTCAAATGAAATAAATTAAATCAATGCAATACTATAAAATCAAAGTAATGTTTAGGTTGCATGAGAAAATAATTGAGATTTTCGCAGCACTTTAACAATTAAAAAATTTGAAGAAATGAGAAACATTGTGTAGGAAAATGCATTTTTTGATGCTAAATTGATCATGTGTATTGTCCCCGAGAAACAAAGTAGATATAATGAAAGTGACTCATAAAGCATAACAAAATTCTAGAAAAGATAGAAAATTAAATATTTATTTAGTTAGAGCTTGTCAAAATGAGTCCAACGACATTTGTTTTATCCCTCTTTGTTCTAATTATAAAATGTTATGACTTACTATTGCAAACTAACACAAGAAATAATAAAGTATTATTTCAATGTTAACTATATATATATATATATATATGAAACAGGAAAACAATGGGTTGATGAAATATAATATAAATGTAAATGAAACATTAAAAGAGATTTAAAGTTACATAGCAATATGATCAAATCATTGAAAAAAATTTTGAAAAAATGAAAAAACTTATGCAAGAAAGTTACTTTCTAAGACACTAAAGACATTGAGTGTAAATCCTTGATCAACAAATTAGATTGTAAAAAAATTTAGAATAAATATTTAATTGGGTATTTATGAATTCATGTTCAATGATGTTTGTGTCGTCACAATCGAACCACATTTGAAATTAATATAAATTACCAATAGAAATAAGAATAAGTACTAATTAATTTTTTTATTATAATATAAATTAACTATATGTTGATGATGTAATGAAAAAAATTGAAGCAACCTAATATAATCAAATTCAAGTGATGTAAAGGTTATAATAGATATGAATAGTGTTTCATAATAGTATAGAAAAATCAAAGAAAAAAATTTAGGGAAATGGTACAAATTTTATTAGAAAGTTGTATTCCAAGATAATAACGAGATAGATTATAATATACACGATTATAAAATTAAGAACAAACTAGACTATCTTGTAAAGCAAGCAAAACCTTAAAGAATAAGTTATTTAAAATTATAAATATGAATATTAAATTTAATAGAGCTCATCTGCATCACTCTAACAACATTTTTGATCTTCTTGAGAGAAAATTTTAAAAATCCATTGAATTATAAAAATAAATAAGTGTAGTAAAGGACTTATTTTAATCATATATATGTGTATATTACAACTAAAAAGAGATAAATTAAACTAATGTAGTATAGATAAGTTAAAGTGATCTATAGGTTACATAAGAGGGGAACTAGTGCTTCATGGTAATGTTACCAGTTAAAGCAAAACGTTTGAAGAAAGGTATGCATTTCTAAGGACACTGGAATTCAAAGATACTGGGTCGAACAAGGGTGACATTCTCAATCATTAAATCAATTAAGAATCAAATTAACTTCTAAAACCTCTCTAAACATAAAAAAACAACATATTTAAAATTCTATTAAAAAATGTTTTATTGAAAAGGCCTATTGACATGAGTCCAGTACTGTGCTTTTTTGTTTGATCTAACTTAGTTTGGCATTACTACGAATTTATAAAGTAAATGTGAACATATAATAAAAAATTATAATTTTAATATTAAATAAAGTCCTTGTTCAATAACTTTTGTTTCAACTTGATTAGGACTTGAATTGAATTACTATGAATTATGAAATTAATTAATGACAAATAAGAATACATTTTTATTATAATATCTCATAAATATGAGTTATTGATGAAAAGGGATAAACTGAGGAAATTTAATATAAGTAAATACAAGATATCTAAAAGTCACTAGAGATAAGATTTAGAATTACATATTAATATAAAAAATAGAGTAAAAATTGTGAAAAAGAGAGAAATTATAATTGAAAGTTACATTCTAAGATACTTTGCAGATAGAGTGCAAGGTCATTAACCTCCAAATAAGGAATAAATTAAATTATCTTATAAACATGCAAAAACCTTAAAAGTTAAATCACTTAGAAATATAAAATATTAAAATTTTATTATTACACCTCATTTTATAGAGTCTAATGACATAGTTTTTTGTCTCCATATGAAAATGTTTAGAAATTCTATAAATTAAAAAAATAAAGAAAGCATATGTTATAAACTAAATTTAAAATTATGTGTATGTATTGTATATTGTAACTAAAATGAGTCAAGTTAAAATAATGTAATATAACCAAGTTAAAGGGATATCATGGTCACAAAAGAGAATGATTACAATTTCATAAAAATATTAAAATATGGTAAAGATGAAGAGTTGAAGAAAAGAAATAAATTACATAGGATTGTTTAATTTTAGGAAGCAAAAGTTATCGAGTCAAACATTCTTGCTCTTCAAATTAGTTATGAATCGAATTATCTTGTAAATTATGTTTAAATTTAGGAAACCTAAATATAAAAAAATATTGAAATAAATGTTCAGTATAAAAGAGCTTATATAAACAAGTCCAATGACATTAGTTTTAGCACGATAAGAACTAATTTAGAATTATTGTGAAATACAAAATTAAAAATGGATAAATAATAATAAATTATTATAATTGAATATACATTAAAGCTAAATTTATTGTATAAAATTACAAGAAATGACAAAAATTGTGAAGGAAATTTTTATTCCAAATTGCTAAGAAGATCAAACATAACATCTTTGATGATAAAATTAAGTGCAAATCAAAATACCTCATAAAACAAGTCATAACCTTACAAAAAATACTAACAAACTTGAAAATAAGAAAGTAAATATATAAAAAAAATGATAAATTATACTTTCAATTTTAAGAAAATATGTAATAAAAGTTAAGTATGAAAAATAGAAGTAATGTTATATGAAAATTAAAAGAAAATAATTGAAGAAACGAAATAAATTGTAAGGAAAGTATTGTTGTACGGTACTAAGGTGATCAAATATATTATTCTTGAGATTCAAATTAGGCATAAATTGAAGGAACAAAAGTGTATCGAATTCTTATAAAACAAATTATAAAATCTTAAATTAGATAGACATGATCTAAACAAGTGCACCAAGTTTTGTTTTCTATCTTTTGAACCTTCATTACAATTTAAATGAATTAAAAAATAAAATAAGCATAAATAATAACACATTACAATTTTAATTCTACAAACATAAATATTAAGCTAAATTGAAAAAGTTTGTATTATTTAAAATAAAAAAATGAAATTAATGTAAAACTCACAAGTGAGTAGAACCAGAGTTTCAATTTAATATAACAAAATCAAATAAAAAAATTTAAAGAAATGTGATTAATTATATTAAAACATTTTTCACAAAATAAAAGAGGAGAATGACTATAACATTTTCGACAATCAAATATGTTGAGATGTAAAATGGCATGCAAAATATATTAATAGACAAGAAAAGTATCTATTTAAAAACATAAATAAAAACTTTTTTGATAGAGTTTTTAAAGATAGGTGCAATGACAATTATTAGGTCTTAAAGAAAGCTCATTTTTAGTTCTTACTTATTACAAAATTAAATGATCATAAATAACAATAAAAAGTTCTTTTAATTTTAAGTTTATATATATTGAAATAAAAGTAAGATAAATTGAACCAAGTAGTGTAACCAAACAAAAGTAACTTAAAGGTTACATTAATAAAAATATCAAGTTACATAGTAATATATCCAAATGATAGTGATGAATTTGAAAAAAATCACATAAATGGTTTGAGAAAGGTTCATTCAAAGATTGTAAGAAAATATTGTAACATGCATGATAGCCATAGAATGAATGAATTGAAATGTCTTACAAAGCATGCAAAAAGAATAAAAATAAATTATTTTAAAATATAAACAAGAATACTTAAATTCATAAAGGTTAATAAAGCAAATATAACTAAATTGAAGAAAAATATTAAGGAAATGAGATAAATAGTACGATAAATATGTATTGAAAGATTTAGTGATATCTATTGTAGCATCTTTAATCATCAAATTTGGTTCGAATCAAATTGCCTCACAAAATGTGCAAAAGTAATATAATATTAAATTTTTATAAATAAAAAAAAATTATTTTTAAAGGAATAAAGAGCATCTAGATGTGTCCAATGACATTTTTTCATCTCCATCAAATTTTCTTTGAAATTATAAAAAATTACAAAGTTAATTAAACATAAATAATAATAAATAATCTTTTTAATATTAAATAAATATAAACTAGAGCTAAAATAAGATAAATTAAAGCATTATAACCTTGATAAATTAGAGCAAAATTGAACCAATGTAATATAGAAAACTCAAGGCTATTTAAAAATCACACATGACAAGATTTATAGTACAAAGCAATAAAATCAAACCAAAGGAAAAAATTTTAGTTATCTAGAAAAAAGTGTAGGAGAAAGTTGCATTCTAACACACTAAGGTGATAGAGCTCAGGAGACAAATAACCCAAAAATATAAAGTTTGTCAAAAGTGTGTCAAAATTCTCTATAAAGAGTATCAAAATTCCTTATAAAGTGTGTTAAAGCTCATGAAGCAAATAAATAAAAAAACAAAAAAAGATAAAATTAATAAAGCTCACCAAAAAAAATTTCGAAGATATTTACTTCATCTTCATTAAACAAAGTTTGGAACTATTATGAATTACGATAGAAATTATGCATCAATAACAATAAAATATTTTTAATAGTAAATAAATAAAATCATAAATGAAATTATATATTTTTAAGCAAAATAATATAAAAAAATCAAAGAAATGTAAAGTTCACATTAAAGGAGAATTATAGTTTCATTGTAATCTAGTGAAATCTAAGCAAAATATTGGATGAATTGAGGTAATTTTTCAAAAACATTTAATTTGAAGATACTAAGGAGATCAAGTGCATCCAACTTATTCTTAAAATTCAATATGAATCAAAATATTTCTAAATGTAAAAATAAAGCATTTAAAAATATCAAAAATGTATATTTAAGTGGAGTCTAATAGCTTAATTTTTGAGTAGATCAAACCTCAATAGGGCTTACTGTGAATTTCATATATAAATAATGATAAATATTAAAAAGTTAATGTTTTAATATTATTTAAAAAAATTTATAATTGAATTAAGATGAATTAAAGAAAAGTAATATAATATAATCAGTGATACGTAAAAGACAAATGATAAAATATGTAGAGCTTCATAGATACATAAGAAATCAAAGTGAAAAAATTGTGAAAATGAGAAATTTATTTAGAAATTTTTGTTCCATGGTCGAAATCATCTGTTACATCCTTATCATTAACCTAATGCAAATGAAAATCTTTCATAAAGTCCAAAAAAATCATATAAAATTAAAATTTTAAAAACATAAAAAATATGCATTTAATTAAAAGGAGCTTATTAAGACTGGGCTAAAACTTTGTTTTGCTTCCATCAAAACCTCAATTCGAATTACTCTAAATTAAAAATTTAATTAAACATAAAAAATAATAAATTATCATTTTAATAATAGGTGAATATATATTGACATAAGAATGAGATTTAGTGAAGCAATATATATCAAAATCAAAGTGATGTGATGGTCATTTGAAAGGAGAATTGCATTTTCATAGTAATTCAAATCAAAGCAAGGCCTTTGAAGAAATATGTTTACTTTTATGGCAGCATTTCATTCCAAGGTACTAAAGACATCGAGTGCAACATTCTAAGTCATCAAATATTATATGACTGAAAATATCTCATAAAGTGTCCAACAATCATACAAAATAAAATTTTTTAATTAAAAAAAATTGATATTTAATTAGATAGAGTTCATCAACATGATTCAAATGTAATATATTTCGTCTGAATCAGATCTCATTTTTAATTACATTCAACTTCCAAATTTGATAATGCAAATAATAACAAATATGTCAATTTAATATTAATGTAAAATAAGTCAAAGCAAAAAATTAGATAAATTAAAGGAAAGTATGATAACTAAATCCATGTAATGTAAAGATCACATGATAGGAGATTTCGAATTTTTCAGCTTAATATAACAAAATAAAAGAAAAAAACATCGAGGATAAAGTTAAATTGTGTGAGAATTTTATATTCCAATGTACTAAAAAGATCATGTGAAAGAAACTCAATTGTTAAATTAGCTATAAATTAACTATTTTAAAAAAAATTTGCCAAATTGTTAAATACTAAAATTTAAAAAATATAAAAAAGTTATTTGGAAAGAGATGGCCGAGATAATTATAATGACATTTATTTCTAATGAAAAAATTTTGTTCAAAATTATTATAAATTTAAAATAAATCTCTAAATAATAGTAAATTATTATTTTAACATTACCAAATGAAAGAAATTTAAAGGTCACATAAGAAGAATATTTGAGCTTCATTGTAAATGACTTAATCAAAGAGAAAACTTAAAAACATAAGATAAATTGTATGAGAAAGATACACTCAAAGATACTAAGAGGATTGAGTGTAATATCCTCAATAATCAAAATATTTATGAATCAAAATGTCTCATAAAATAAATATTTAATTAGATAAAGCTATTTGAGACAAGTATAATGAGATATATTTTGTGTCAAATTAGATGTCATTTTGAGCTGCTATGAATTAATAAATAATTTAAAATAATTTATTATAAATTAAGTTTTTAAATTCAATAAATATGTACTGAAACTAAGCTAAGAAAAATTGAAACAATGTAGTGTAACGAAATCGAAGCGATGTAAAACTCACAAGGTAGGAGATTTAAAGTTATGTTGTAATATAACTTAATCAAATAAAAAAATTTGAAAACATTAGATAACTTTTTGTGAGATAGTTGCTTTTCGAAAGAATTTATCAATTTTCTCAAAATTGTTTGCTTTCATTTTGTTATACTTCATTACTTCACTTTTTTGCATTTTACCTTTAATATTTATTTACATCAAAAGTCTAATTCTCCTCTTGGGTGACCTTTTGCATTACATTAATTTCATTATATTATATTACTTCAATTTATATATTTCAGCCTTATTAAATTATTAATTAATTTTCGAATAAAAATTTATTTTTATTTATCCTTTTCTAATGTTGGCATTTGGTAGTAATTCTTGACCTAATAAGTTAAAGACAAAACAAACATCATTAGACTCATTTTGGCTCACTCTATCAAATTATATATTATTTTTTTAAATATCTTTGGATATTTCATTTTCAACTATTTTGGCATGTTTTAAGAGCTATTTTGATTCCTTTCTTATTTGGCGGTTTAAGATGTTACACTAGATCTGGTTAGTATATTGGAATGGAACTTTCCTAAAATTTTATCTCTTTTCGTCAACTTTGTTCTATTATTTGGTTATATTTCTAAGAAAGTCATATTCATCTATATATGGCAATTACATCATATTGATCTTATTATATTAGGCTTCTTTAATTTATCTTTCTTTAGCTTACTATAAGTTATCTTAATATTAAATTAAAAAAATTATTTCAATTTTTTATTTACATTAACAATTCATAATAATTAAAAATAAGGTCTAACTGAGACAAAATAAACTTCTTTGGACTCACCTCAACATGCTCTGTCTAATAAAAAATTAATTTTTATATTTTTAAATATTTTCCCTCAAATTTTGTATAAATTTTGAGAAATTTAGATTCTTGCATAATTTGGTAATGAATGATGTTTTACCTTCACATAAAAATGATTACATTTATTGAAAATAGTTTCTTTGATTTTATTGCACCCAATGTAAATGGAAATCTCTTACCTTTTGACCTTTGCAACCATTTGATTTTGCTGTAATAAATTGCTTTAATTTATCTTATTTTGGCTTTAAAAAATATTTACTAAAAATTAAAAAACATTATTTATTTTTATTTATGCTAATTGTCTTTCGTAAGATGCAAAACACATTGTTGAACACACCTTGATGTGTTCTGTCTATTCAAT
The DNA here is from genome assembly GCA_023846275.1 of Vanilla planifolia. NCBI lineage: Eukaryota > Viridiplantae > Streptophyta > Magnoliopsida > Asparagales > Orchidaceae > Vanilla > Vanilla planifolia. The sequence goes on along the minus strand of JAIUJO010000304.1, from coordinate 523,731 downwards.
ATTTTTCATATTTTTTAAATATTCCTTTCACAAGCGTTTTGACACACCATATATAACATTTTAATTTGTATTTAGTTTCATGACTGAGGACATCACACTCAGTCTTCTTAATTTATTTTAATGTAACTTTCCAATATAATTTCTCACTTTTATTAAGAGTTGTTTCTTTGATTTACTTTATGCCACTTTAAAAGGTTAATTCCACTATTGTGTGAGGTTTATCTCACATTGACAGTTTCATATAACATAATCTTAATTAATCAAATTTTTTGTTTAATATTAAATTACTTAATATAAAAAATATTATTATTTATGTGAGTTTAGTTTGGTAAGTCACATTAACTCCTAATGTAGTTTAATCAAGATGAAACAAATAACATTAGACTCAACTCAATGAGTTAGTATAAGATAATATTTAGTTTTATAATTTTTAAATATTTTATTTTCTAAGGTTTTGATGCACTTTAGAAGAAGTTTTTATTCTTTCTTGACTTAACTATCAAGGATGTAAAATTTAGAACTCCTTATTTTTTTTGGTACAACATTCTGTTAAAATTTATTACTTTTCATCAAATTATTCATTAATTAGTTTGTAATGATATGAAACTCTAATTCTCCTTTTGTGTTATGATTTGGTGTGATATATTTCTGAAGTTTATTTCATTTCAACTTTCACAAAACTGAACTAAATATTTAAAAATAAGTATTCATTATTAAATCTTATTACTTTGTTAAGTGACATGAAACCCAAGCAAAGTCCCATCGAGTGGAACTAAACTTGGTTCGACACGTCATTGAAATAAACAAAGTCCCATTGGATATAATATTTTTTTTAAGTTTTTTTGATAGTTTTCACACACGTTATGATATTTTTATTCCTACTAGACTGATGGTTGAGGATGTTACGTAAGATATCATTACAATCTTGGCATGCAACATTTCTATAAAACGTATCTCATTTCTTAAAACGTATTTCTTTCATTTGATGAATTACTATGTAACATTAAATCGCTTTTCTTTTGACCTTTACAATATTGGTATTTTTTTATATTTTATTTCTACAATTTTTCTCATGTTTTTGTGAAACTTTAAATCTTCCTCATGTAAACTTTATAATGCTTTAAATTGGTTATATTATATTTCATAAATTTACCTCATCTTAACTTTAATATATTTATTTAATATTAAAGATATTAATATAATTATTTTTATTCTTATTTAAACTTTTAATTCACTTTATTTCCTGATGAGTTACAATACAAATAAAACAATTGTCACTAGACTGATCACGTGAAGCTCTATCAAATTTGATAAAATTTTTTGTTATATTAAACATTTTTCATTTTATTTGAAATAACGTTTAATGATTGGTTAGACACTATAAAATAAAATAATTAAAAAATATATAAAATTAATACGAATTGCTAAACAAACTAAGCTTATATCATAATAATGTTTTTTAATTTTAAGTAAATATGTATTAAAGCTAAATAAAATAAATTACAGTAAAGTAATGCATCTAAATAAAAGTAATGTAAAGGACACATGAGAAGAGAATTAGATTTTTTTAGTAATATAACAAAATAAAAAAATAAGGTAAATGACATAAATTGTGTAAGAAAGTTACACTTCAAGATACTTAGAAGATGGAGTGTAACATCCTCAATCATTAAATTCGATATCAATAACAAATCCCATGGTGCGTGAAGAAACCTTGGATAACAAACTTTTTAAAAATATTAAAAATATTTAATTAGATAAAATTCATCGATGCGGTTCCATCAACAATTTTATTACAGCATTGTATCATATTTGGAATACAATAGATTACTAAAATAAATAAGTATAAATAATAATAAATTATTACTTTAATATTAAGTAAATATCTATTTTTGAAAAATATAATCTATATTGATGAAATGGAATAAAATCTGCTCAAAATAATGGAAACAACTCACAAGAATAGATTTAAAGCTACACTCAAATATAACCAAATTAAATGAGAAATGAAATAAATTAACTCCTAAAGCATGCAAAAAAAACTTGAAAATAATATGTTTAAAGCTATTAAAAATAAATGTTTAATTAGATAGAGTTCATCAATCCTAATCCAACTATGTTAGTTTCAAGTCGATTGGATCCCATTTTGATTCAAAGTGAATTGCCAAATGAGAAACAATCAAATTAAACTATCAATTGAATTTTTAATATATATATATATATATATATATATATATATATATATATATATATATATATATATATATATATATATATATATATATATATATATATATGTATGAAAGTTGAAATGAAATAAGTTAGAATAAAGTAATTTAACAAATCAAGTGATGTTGATATTGCACTAGAAGAAATTGATAATCATATTGTAATGTAATAAAATGAAACTTAAAATTTAAAAAAAAAATAGATTATATTAAAAATTTGCATTTTAAGGTGCTAAGGAGATTTATTATAGCATCAACAATCATCAAATCTAATGTGAATTTAAATATCTCATAAAGCACACCGAAAGCCATAGAAAGAAAATAATTAAAAAATATAAAAATTAATATTCTACTAAATAAAGCTTTTAAAAATTAACTCAATGATGTTTGCTTCAACTCCATTAGTCATCATTTTTAATTAATATGAAATACAAAACAAAATAAATGTAAATAATTTTAAATTATTATCTTAATTTTTAAAAACTAAGTAATAAAGCAAAAATAATATAAATTGAGGCAATGTAGTTTAACCAAATCATTGTAATGTAAAGGTCACCTAAGAGAAGAATTTGAGTTTCTTAGTTGTATAATAAAATTAGAGCAAACTAATTAAATAAATTAGAAAAATTATATGATAAATTTTGTTTCCTAAGAGCTGTGTAAAACATTTTTTATCATAAAATCATGTACGAGTCAATGTCTCATAAATAATGCTAAACATGCACAAATAAGTTCTTAATTGTACAAAATATAATCTTATTATTTAGAGCTTTTTCGTACTACCCTCACAATATTTGGGCAAATTAAAAAATTACAAAAGTAAATAACCATAAATAATAATAAAGTAAGATTTTAGTATTCAATAAATTTTTTAAAAGCCAAAAATGATAAATTAAGCTAATGTAATATAGCCACGAAATCTATGTAGAACATTTGATTAAATGAGATACATTATATGATAAAGTTGCTTTCTAAGATACTTAAGAGATGAAGTATAACATTCCCAATACTGAAATAAGGTATAAATAATGATAAATTAATTTGTTACTAAAGTTAATTTGAATAAATAATGATAAATTATGATTTTAGTGTTAAGTACACATATATTAAACCTTAGAGGAGATTAATTATTGTATGTTATAAGCAAAACAAAGTGTTTTAAAAGTCACTAATATGTGTATATAGAGTTTTCTCATAATATAACCAAATAAAAGTGAAAAATTTCATGAAATAAGATGAATTGTATGAAATTTTTTCTTTCATTGATAATGAGGACATCAAGTGTAACAAGCTCAATTTTCAAATTATTTACAAATTAAAATAGTTCAAAAAGCCTATCAAAACAAAATAAATTAAAAAATTTAAAATAATTAAAATGTAAATTTTTTCGAATAGACTTTTGTGAGACAAGTTCAATGACATTTGCCTTATCTCAATTAAACCTCATTTTTTTAATTTCTAAGAATCACTAGAGCAAAAAAGCAAAAATAAAAATAAGTTATTACATTAATATACTTTAAAGTTAATATAGGTTAAATTGAAGCAAAGCACTATAATAAAATCGAAGCAATCTAAATGTCGTGTGAGTTGAAATTTAGAGATACATCGTAATATATTAAAATGAAAGAAAAGAACTTGAAGAAAAGTGATGAATTGTTTGAGAAAATTTCATTCAAAGATACCAAGGAGATATAAGGTATCTAAGCATAAATAATAGCAAATTATTTTTTTATATTAAGTAAATATGTATTAAAGTTTAAATGGGAAAAATTATAGTAAAGCAATCAAGCAAAATAAAAGTGATCTAACGATTACATGCATGTAGAATTTGAGTTTCATAGTATTATAACTTAATAAAAGAAAAACATTAGATGAAATTTGATAAAGCCCACTAGAAATGATTTATTCCAAAATGCAAATAAAACAAATTATGGGGGAAATTTATAGTCGAAGGTTCTAAGGAGGTTGAGTGCACATCATGGATCATGTAATATGATAAAAAAAATTTCTTTTAAAGTATGGTAAAACCCTACAAAACAAAGTATTTAAAAATATAGAAAAGATTATCTAATAGTATAAAACTTATCAAGATGAGTCTAGTGACATCTGCTACCTCTTCATTAAACTTCATTTGGATTTGCTAAGAAATAACAAATTACATTTGCATAAATATTAGCAAATTATTATTTCAATTTTATTTAAATATATAATATTATTGAAATGAGATAAATTGGAGCAATTAATTTAAAAAATCAAAGTGAGATAGAGTTCACATAAGTGCAGAATTTAAGTTAGTGACAACAATTTCAAAGTGAAACATTTTGAGAAAGAGGACTAAATTATATGAGAGAGTTGCATTTAAAGAATGTTCATAATGAAATGGACATCATTTGTAATGCAAGTTTCAAACAAAATTTATCATATTTGTTTAATGTTTTTGCATTGATTGCAACCTTTACATCACTTACATTTGATTGCATCATACAGATTCAATTTATTTCATCTCCATTTTTTATTTTAATTTTTGTTACTTTTGTAATTTATGAAATTCCGAACAAGATCAGATAAAGATGAAACAAATATTATTAAACTCATCTTGAAAACCTCTATTAAGTTTAATTTTATTATTATGAAAATATTTTATTTTTTAAAGTTTTTGCATGTCTTATGAGTATTTCAATTATTACCTTTTTCGACATTCGAAGATGTTTCTTAAACTTGGAATTTTACTTTTAATAAAAAAATGTCATTTCTAAAAAATTTTCATGTTGATGTTGCTAAATTACTATATAACTCCAATTGACCACTCGTATCACCTTTACATGTCTTTGATTTTGTTGCGTTGAATAGCTTCATTTAGTCTACTTTTAGCTTCAATATATATTTAATGAATAAAAAATAATATTATATATAACCATTTATTTTTTTTTATTTTAATAATGTTTACTTATTTCAAATGAGGTCTCATTAATATGAAACAAAGATTGTTGTAGGAATCCCAGCAAGCTCTATACATTTAAATGTTTAATGTTTATTTTTAAAAGTTTATTTCCTATATTTTGACAAAATTTATTTAATATTTTGATTCAAAGTTGATTTAATGATTTAGGATGTTACACTCATTTTTTTTCTGCAAATTGTTCACCTTGATTTCATTATCTTGCAATGTAACAATATATCTTTTTTTTGTAACCTCTATGTTACTTTGATTTTGTTAGCTTACATTACTTCGATTTATCTCATTACATTTTTAATATATATTTACTGATTATTAAAAATATAATTTTTTATTTACTTTTATTTACTTTTGTATTTCATAGTATTTCTAACTTCCGTTTGATCAAGATGAAACAAAGACATTGGATCTTGGACTACAATATCATATGCAATTTAACTAATTTCTATGAATTTTTGCATTTTTTTGGTGATTGTACTGTGCATCATTAAATCTTCACTTATAAGAAATTTACATCACTTCGATTTGGTTTCAAAACTATGCTTCAATTTATCTAATTTTTAACTATAATATATATTTCTTAACAATATAATTATAATAATTTATTGTTCTTTATAGTTATCTTATTTGGAATTTTGCAACAATTCCAAACTAGTTGCCATCATTATGAAACAAACATCATTAGACTTATATAAAAGAGCTCTACCCCATTAATAACTCATTTTTATATATTTAAATATCTTATATTCTGGGATTTATGTTTTCTTGATAGAGCACTTGGATTCATACATTATTTGACAATCAATGATTTTTTGCTAAAACACCTTTGTATATTCAAATGCAACTTTGCTATGCAGTTAATCTCATCACTTTGTGACCTTTACATCACTTTAATTTTGTTATATTATATTACTTAAATTAATCACATTGTAGCTCTAATATATATTTAGGTATTATTAAAATAAAATTTTATTATTATTCATGGTTATTTACATCTTTAATTTTCTATAATTCCAAATAAGGTCTGATCAAAATAAAACAAATGTTGTGAGACTAATATAAACAAGCTATATCTAATATAATAATCATTTTAAATTTTTAAATATTTTGTTCTAATTAGTTTTGGACATTAAGAGAAATTTTTATACATAAATGACTTCAAAATCAAGAAGTTACACTGAATCTCCATAATATCATAGGATATAAATTTCTTAAATAATTTATCCCATTTTTTTTAAATTTTTTCGTTGATTTTTTATTTTTTACTATGTAAGTCTAAAACTTCTCTATAGTGGCCATCATGTAATTTTAATTTTCTTAAGTTACATCAATTCAAGTCATCTGACATAAACTTTTAAGATATCGTTAATCAATAATAAAATGATAATGTATTATTATTAATGTTTTTTCATTATTGTATTCTATAGTAATTCAAAACAATCTCTGATCGAGAAAACAAATATCATTAGTCTCATCTCTACTTATTCTATCAAATTAAAATTTCATTTTCATATTTCTAATATTTTATTTTCTAGTGTTATGGAAAGCTTTATAAGACTTTTTTATTTGTACCTTATTTGATCATCGAGTATGTTGCGCTAGTTTTACATATTATCTCGAAAAAAAATTTCTCACATAATTGATAATTTATTATAATTGTCGTCATTTATTTTTTAATTTATATAAATTCCAAATGAGATCAATTTGATATAATAGGTCTTTAGGCTTATCTCAATGAGCTCTATCTTATTAAATATTAATCTTTTTATTTTTTTCAAATATTTTTATTTTTAGATATTTTATATGCTTTACAAAAACTTTTTATTCCACTTTATTTTATAATAAAGAATGACACACTTGATGTCGTAAGTGTCATTGATTACAACATTATCATTCAATTTAACTCAATTATAAAATGTGTTTTCTTTTTTTGGTTATAATGCTTTGTAACACTAAATCTCTTTAAATCCAACTTTCCTAACAATTATCTTATTTTTTTCAAATTTTTCTCTTTGATCAAAGTATGTTATAAAATGTGACTATACATTTCTTCAATTAACTTAATTCAATTTTATTATATATTTACTTAATATTAAACATTTTATTTATTTTATTTTATTTTTAATTTATTGTAATTCTAAAGAAGCTTTGACCTAGTTAAAACAAAAAACGTTGCACCCATCTTAATAAGGTCTATCAAATTAAATATTCCTTTTTAAATTTGTAAATATTTTGTTTATCTAGAGTTTTGGTATGTCTTCCTAGTCAATTTTATTTATAAACTATTTGATTATCTATGATGTTACACTTGTTCTCCTTAGTATCTTGAAAAGAAACTTTCACTTATAATTAACTCATTTCATCAATTGTTCTCATTTATTTTTTTATACTTCTATGTGACTCTGAATGTACTCTCAACTAACAATTACATCTTCTTTATTTGGATAGATTACATTCTACTTATCTAATTTCATCTTTAACACATATATTTAGTTAATGTTAATAATTAATTTATTAATATTTATAACTTTTATTCTTTGGTAGTTTGTAGAATTCTAAATGTGGTATAACTAATTCAAGAGAAATGTTGTTAAACACTCTTGCCAAGTGCCATATAATTAAATATTCATTTTTTTACTATTAAACATTTTTAGGTGTTCTTTGCTTACTTTATGAAGTTTTTTATTTATAGTATTTTCATGATCGTGGTATCACACTCAGTTTCCTTCAATTCTTTAAACAGAACTTTCTAAAATAATTCATCTTTTCTCTTTCATTTGGTTATGTTAGTTTGTAACTCTAACTCTCCTTTCATATAAACTCTACCTTGCCTAGAATAGTTTAGATTACATTGCTTCAATTTTTTAAATTTTTTAGATATATTTACTTTAAAAGGTAAACAATTTGTAATATTTATGCTTATTTATTTTTGTAATTCTTTGTAATTTTGAACGATATCTTACAGAGACATAACAAACATTGCTAGACTCATCTCGATGATAAATATCCAATTAAATGTTTCTTTTTTATATAGTAAACTATTTCATTTTCTAGGATTATTGCACACATTATCTAATTTTGATTTGTATCTAATTGAAATTCCATCATATTTTGCTCATTCTTTTTTAGTATTTTAGAATTTATTATATTTCTATGGAACTGTAATTCTTTTCTCGCTTGAGTTTTACAATATTTTAATTTAGCTTTTTTAAATTGCTTCAATTTATCTTGTTTAAGGCTTATTTTTATTTACCAATAACAAAATAAAACTTTATTATTATTTGTAGTTATTTAAATTGCATTTTCAAAGTATTTCTGAACAACATTAGAAAAAGATAATAAACTTTGTTACACTTGCCTTGACGAACACTTTTAAATGAAATATTTCTATTTAGGATTTTAATCTTTTATTTTATAAGATATTTTAATTTTTAACTTATTTTGTGATCAAATTAGTTGCAGTTAATGTCCTTAGTATTTTGTAATGTAACTTATCATAAATAATTTATCTCAACTTTTTTAATTTTACACTTTTATTTTGCTATATTACTATTAGACTCAAATAATCCTCTTGTGCATCATTTACATCACTTTATTTGGTTAGATTAAGTTATTTAAATTTATCTTATTTTACTTTATCAATATATATATATTTATTTAATATTAAAATAATAAATTATTAATATTTATTATTAGTTACTTTGGTAATTCATACTATTTCTAAACATGGTGTGTTGGACATGTATCAAATGTCATTGAACTCCTCTCAAAAAGCTATATCAATTTTGATAATTATTTTAATGGTTTTAAATTTTTCAATTTTCTATAATATTGACAAGTTTTATAAGAAATATTGGAATTGATGATTGAGGATGTTATACTCAATCTCGTGAGTATCAATGAATGCTCATTTTGACCATTATTTCTCTCAATTTTTCAAAATTTATGGTTTTATTTAAGATATTATAATGAAGCACAAAGTTTCCTCTCATGTGCCCTTCACATAGAATCAATTTAGTTGTGTTATATTATTATCTCATTTTAGTTTTATTTAATATTTTTAAATATTAGAGTAATGCTTCGTTATTTTTTATGTTTTTTATGTTGAAATTTGTAGTAATTTCAAATAAGGTTTGATCAAGATGAAAGAGAAATTATTGGACATGCCTTTAAGAACTCCAACAAATTAAAAATTTGTTGTTGTTGTTTTAAATGTTTTTTCTAAGCTTTTTTCATGTTTTATGGGTCATTTCGATCCAAAGCTAAATTGACGGTTGAAGATATTGCTATGATGTTCAAATATTTTGCTTTAATTTTATTGTATTACAATGAAACTCCAATTAACTAGTCATGAGGTAATTACATCGCCTTTGTTTAGTTACAAAGCATTGTTTTTATTTTTCATATTTTAGCATTAGTATATATTTACTTTATATTAACATAAAAAATTAATATTAATTGATAAATATGTACTTTCATAATTCACATTAATTTCAAATAATGTCCAATTGTGATTATAAAATTGTCATTGGGGTCTTCTTGAAGAGCTTTATCAGATAAAATAGTCATTTTAATTTGTGTTTTTAAATATTTTACTTTCAAGGGTTATGGTACACTTTAAAAGATATTTGATTTATGCCTAATTTAACTATCAAGGGTTCTACACTTGACCTCTTCAATGTCTTAGTATGACTGATTCCAACAAAATGTATCTCATTTTTCAAGTTTTGACTTTGATTTTGTTTTATTACAATGTCACATTATATTTTTTTTCTATTATATCATTTGTATTACTTTGATTTTATTATATTGCACTCCATCATTTTATCTCATTTTTGCTTTAATATGTACTTACTATAAATTAAAATAATATTTAATATTTCTTTATACTGATTTATTTTTAGATTTCATAATATTTCAAAATGGGTTTGGTGAAGGGGAAACTATCATCGTTGGTGCTGTGACGATGAGAAATATCAAATAAAATGTTTATCTCAAAATTTCAAAATTTTTAAAGTCTTTGCAATGCTGTATGAGACTTTTTGATTCATAGAAGATTTGATGACAAAAACTATTACACATGATCTTTTTATTTTCTTTATCAACAACTTTCTAATATAATATATCTTATTTTGAAATTTTTCATTTTGATATAGTTATTCTACTATGTAATATAAATGTCATCTTACTACACCTTCAAATCACTTTGATTTTTTATATGATATTGTTTAAATTTTTTGCATTTTATGTCATATAAATATATTTAGTCAATCTTAACAGAATAATTTATTATTTCTTATGCTTATTTAATTTGATAATTTTTAGTAAACCAAAATATCTAACATTCTTGACAAAACAAACATTGTTGGACTTATCAGAAAGAACTCCGTAAAATAAACATTCATTTTTCTTTTTAAAATATTTTATTTTAAATTATGATAAATTTAAATGAGTTGTGATTGAGAAGAAGCTATCATCATTCAACTTTTCTTACTAAGATCAATGCTAATAAATATTAATTTTTTTATATTTTTTTCAATTTCTAGGGTTTCAATAAGCTCTATGATAAAAGTTTTGTTCATATCTTATTTAATAATTGAGAATGCAATACACCATCTGCTTAATTCTTTTGAATGTAATTTTCATATGTTGTTGATTTCATATCTTGAAATTTATTTATTTCATCAGTTAGATTATTTTTTTTAAATTTATCATATTTTAGCTTTAAATTATACTTTCTTGATATTAAATTATTAATTTTTATTATTTTATTCTATTTAGTTTTATAATTCTAGGTAGTTCCAAAAGTCATCCAATCAAGACTAAACAAACGTTGTTTGATTCTCTCGATGAGGTTTATTTTATTTAATATTCATTTCTATTTTCTTGAATATATGTTTTTGGAATATTTTATATTTAATGGTTTTGTCAAGAATCTGAGTTATTTTGATTCATAAAATATTATGTTACCTTAGATCTCTTTAGTACTTTAGATTTCAATTTTCCAACATAATGTCATGTTTTAAATTCTCTTTCTTAAATTGGTTATTTTACTATGTACTTTTGTAAGTTCTATTTTGTGACTTTTACAACAACATGACTTGGTTATATTACTTTGTTTCAATTAATATTTTAGCTTTAACATACATGAAGTTATTATTTTTGTAATAAGTTATCATTATTTAAGTTTATTTATTTTGGTAATTTTATTAATTCTATATAGGGACATTAGAGGTGGAATAATTATATTAGAAATTACATTAATAAGCTAAAGAAATATTAATTATTTTTTAATATATTTTAAAATATTTTATTTTTTTCCATTTAATATGCCTAAAAGGCTTTTTCATTCCTAACTAATTTGATGATTGAGAATTTTATATTCAAGATACATAATGTCTTTGAATTCACTCATTAAATTTATCTCATTTTTACTTTTTTTTCTTTGACTAGGTTATATTAGTTTATACCTCTAAATATCTTCTCTTGTGACCATTATATTGCTTTCATTAGCTCATATTTTATTGAATTGATGAATCTCTTTTTTAAAATTTGTAGGTATTCTAAATGTAGTTTTATCGAGATGAAAAGAACATCATTTGAATAATCTTATTAATATCTAACAAAAAATTTATTTTGTATTTTTAATTTTATTAAAGATATTTGGGATACTTATTAATACTTTTTATTCAAACCTTATTTGATGATGGAGAATATTATATGTGATCTCCATACATCTCACGAAAGAAGCATAAGTATTTTTTTATAGAAAAATTTTAAAATAAATTCTTATTGGATGGGGATGTTTGAGATTATTCATAATGATGCTTCTTTCACCTCGATTGTAACCCATTTGGAATTATGGTAAATTACCAAACAAAATTAGATTAAATAATAACAAATTGCTACAGTAATAAAAAGAAGATATATATTAAAGATAAAAAGAGATAAATTGAAAAATATTACATAAAAATATGAATCAATATGAAGGTGTAAAGAGAGGAGATTTAGATTACATAGAATTATAATTATATCGATTGGAATTGTTTGAAAATTGAGATAAATTGTACAAGAAAAATGTTTTTATGAGAAAACGAGATGGCGTTTAATGACAAACCTAGCACAAATTGAAATATTTTAAAAAGCTTTCCAATGCCGATGGAAAATATAGTTAAAAATAATGCAATGAAAATTTAGATTGATAGAGCTAGTCGAGATAAGTCTAATGATGATTATTTTATCTTGATCAAACCTTATTATTTGAATTTATAGTGAAAGAATAAGGTAATATTGCATAATGTATAACAAAATATTGTTCTTGTATTAAATAAATAAATAATGAAGTTGAAATGTCAAAAATTAAAGCAATGTAATATAACGAAATCATGATGCAAATGTGAGAAGAGAGAGAATTTATAGTTAATTACAAAGATGACCAAATGAAAGTGAAAATTTGAGCAAATCAGAAATTTTTTTTTGGAAAGTTGTATGCAAAGATACTAAGGAGATTTGGTGTGATGTATTTAATCATCAAATTTAGTATGAAATGAAGTTCTCATAAAGTGAACCATAACCTTTAAAAAAATATTTAAAAATATATAAAAGAGTAAATAAGTGCACAGAGTTTATTGTGTTAAGTCAAATGACATTTGTCTCATCTTGAGTGAACTTCAATTAAATTACAATGGATTACCAAAAAAAGAAACATAAATAATAACTTATATTTATTTTAATATTAAGTAAATGTGAACTAAAGGTAATTTAAGATAAACTAAAATTAAATATTTGAAACTATAAAAATTGAATATGTCATTTGAGGGAGCATCATGAATGTGTACAACAATGATTCTTTCACCTCTTTCAAATCTTGCTTAAACTTTCAATGAATTAATAAAGTAAATAAACATAAACATTAATAAATTATTTTTTTAATATTAAGTAAATAAATATTCATGTTAAAATGAGACAAGTTAAAAGAAAGTTATACAACCAAATCAAAGTAAAGTAAAAGGAAAATTTGTGATATATTGAGTTTTGAAGTAGTATAACCAAATCACAGCAAGTAATTTGAAAAAATGAGATAGATTGTTCGAAAAAGTTCATTTCAGAAAACTATGGCGATGAACTATAACATCATCGATCAGTAAATTAGGTACAAATCAAAATTTCACCAAAAACGTGCTAAAATCTTAAGATGTTTAATATTTAAAAAATATTGAAATGATTTTTTAAGTCGTAGAACTTGTGTAGATGAGTCCAACAAAATTTATTTTTTTTATTCGACATCAATTTGAATTAACATAAATTACAAATGTAAATAAGAAGAAATAATAAAAAAATTATTATTTTTATACTAAATTAATATATATTAAAGTTGAATTAAAATAAATTTAAATACTGTAGTTAATCAAAATGAAAGCGATATAATAAAGTTCAGGAGAGAGAGGAATTTTTGTTTCATTCTAATATAACTAATAAAATAAAGAATTTTATTAATTATGATAAATTGTGTAAAAAATGACATTCTAAAATTCTAAGTAGATTGAGTGTAACACCATTGAATGTTAAATCAGGAGCTAGTAAAAATATTTTATGAAGTATGAAAAGGCCTTACAAAATAAAATATTTAAATTGTAAAAAAATATTTAGTCATTGAGACGAGTCCAATAAAACGTTTTTTTTCCTTTTATTGACCATGTTAGGAATGGGAAATACTAATTTAGATATGAATTAATAATATTAAATTATGATTTTATTGTTCGACAAACTTATACTAAACTTAAAATGAAAAAATAAACGAATTTAGTAAAACAAAATGAATATTATGCAAACCTCACAAAAGATAAGATTTAGAGTTTCATTGTAATAGAAACAAATCAAAGCAAAAACTTTGAGTAAAAGAGATAAATTATGAAGGAAAGTTACATTCCTAGATAATAAGGAGATTGAGTGTAATGTGAGAGATTAGCAAATTAGGTACAAAACTAAATATCTCTCAAGGTATTTTAAAACCCATGAAAATGAAATATTTAAAAATTTGTAAACGATAATTTATAAATTTGGAGTAACTAAGAATTACCGAAGTAATAAAGCTTGCAAATTAACAATTTATTATTTCAATTTTTAAAAAATATATCAAAATTCAAATGACATAAATTAAGCCAATGTAAACATACCAAATGAAAGGAAGTTAGTGGCAAATCAAAAGGAGATTTTAAGTTACATACTAACATTACAAAATAAATATGATAAATTTGAAGAAATGGGACAAATTTTATTAAAATATTGCATTCAAAGAACCTAATTACATTGAGTGCAACATCCTTGATCATTAAATATGGCATGAATCAAAATATTTTTTAGAGCCTACCTAAAATATTTTAAAATTTAAAAATAAAGGAATGAAAATTTTATTAGATAAAGCTTACAAAGTTGAGTTCAATGCCTTTTGTTTTTTGACCAGACCATCATCAAAACTTCTACAAAATACAAAAGAGAAAAGCAAGAAATAAAGCTAACATACTATTTTACTATTAAGTAAATATATATTATAGTTTAAATAAGATAAATTGAAGAAACATAACATAACAAAATGAAAGTGATGTAAAAATCACACTGGAGAGAAATTAGAGTTTCACAATAATATAACAAAATCAAAGCAAAATATTTTAACAAATAAGACATATTGTACGGGGTTTGCATTAGAAGATATTAAAGAGCCTTACTCAGACATCCTCGATTATAAAATGATGTATAAATCTAAAAGTCTAAAAATAAATTTTAAAATTATTGAAAATAAACTACTTTAAAAAATAAATTATGTTTTTAAATGGAGCTCATCGAGATTAATGCAAATAAGTTTGTTCATCTCGATCAAACCTCATTTGCGATTATAATTAATTACAAAATTAAAAAAGAAAATATTAAGTATGTATGTATTAAAGATAGAATATGATGAGTTAAAGTGAATTAACATAACAAAATCAAAGTAATGAAAAGGTAAGAGAAGGGGAAATTAAAGGATAAATAATAAAGACAAAAATCAAAATTAAAAGTTAGTAGTAATGACATAACTTATAGTAAAATGTTGCATTTGAAGGTTATAAAGACGTTGATTATAACATCCTCCATCATAAAATTGAGTATAATTCAAAATATTTTGCAATGTATGTAAAAAACTATAGAAAATTAAAGATTAATAAATAAAGAAAAAGTTATTTTTTTAAATAGTGCCCATCAAGATGAGTCAAATTACGTTCTTTTCAACTCGATTAGAACACTTTTTGAATTGATATAAATTTCAAACTAAATAAAAATAAATAATAATAAATTACTACATTAATTTCATGTAATTATTTATTAAAGATAAAATGAAATCAATTGAAGACTGTAATATAATAAAATGAAATTGATGTAAAGGACTAATGAGAGTATATTAAGATTAGAATGTAATATAACTAATCTGATGTAATAAATTTGAAAAGTTACCTATATAATATGAAAGTTATTTTTTAAGATAATAAAGTTACTACCTATAACATCCTTAATCATCAAATCTAGTACAAATCAAATGTCTCATTAAATATGCTAAAAGTCTAACAAAATAACTTAAAAGAATATAAATTAATATTAAATAAGATATAACTCATTTAGATAACTCGAACAATCATTATTTTTCTTTGATTTGATCACTTTAGGAATTACTGTGAGTTAGCAAAGTAAATAAGCACAAATAATAATAAATTATTATTTTAAAATTAAGAAAATATAATTTAACCTAAAATGAGATAAATTAAAGCAATTTAATATAACAAAATCAATGCAATGCAAATGTCATAGAAGAGAAGATTTAAAGTAATATAAATAAATAAAATTAAATTCAAAAAATTAGATTAACTTTATGGGGAAGTTGTAAACTAAGATTATAATGAGTTCTGTTGCAATGCTCTTCAAGATGGCTCTGATAATTTTTTTATCTCTCTTAGTCATCTTTTCAAATTGCTATGAATTGCTAAAGTAAGCAACTTGAAATAATTAAAAAAGTTTATTTTAAAATTAAGTAAATAGATAATAAAGATAAAATAAGAGAAATTAAAACATTATGAGACAACCACACAAAAGTGATGTAAAGGCATCAAGATAAAAAGTATACTATAATTAAAACCCAACAAAATTAAAAGAAAACATTTGATGAAATAAGATAAAATATATGACGAAATTCTATTCAAAGAAATTAAGGAGAATGTGTGCATTATCCACAAACAAAAAATTAGCTACAAAACTAAATGACTTATAAAGCATTCTAAATGATAAAAAAAATATATAAAAATAACCATTTAATTTATTGGAGGTCAATGAGGTGAGTCTAACAACATTTATGTCATCTCAATCGAACATTATTTGCAATTACCAAAATTATCAAATTAAATAAGAATAAATAATAGAAAATTTTATTATTTTATTATTTAGCAAACATATATTAAATGGAAAATGTGATGATTCGATGTAAGGCTTTATAATTAAATCATAGTGATGCAAATACCCCATGATAAGAGATTATGATTTTCATAGAAATGCCACAAAATAAAAAAGAAAAAATTGAAGAAATAAGATAAATTGGGTAAGAAATTTTCATTCTAAAATACTTATAAGATTGGGTGTAACATCCTTGATTATCAAATGAATTATGAATAAAGATATCATGTAAAGCATGCTGAAACACAAGAAAATTTAATAATTTTAAATGTTTAAAAATGATTTTTCAAATATATGAAGCAAATCAAGGCAGGTTCAGTCGTGATTATTTCAATTTAATACAACCTTTTTTTTAATAATAAATTATAGTTGGGTGTAACATCCTTGATTATCAAATGAATTATGAATAAAGATATCATGTAAAGCATGTTGAAACACAAGAAAATTTAATAATTTTAAATGTTTAAAAATGATTTTTCAAATATATGAAGCAAATCAAGACAGGTTCAGTAGTGATTATTTCAATTTAATACAACCTTTTTTTTAATAACTATGAATTTCCAAATTAAATAAGAATTATAAACATTTATTTTAATATTAAATATGTATATAATAAAGATAAAATAAGTTAAATTAAAACAATTGGGTCTATCCAATTAAAAGTGATGTAAAGGTTACTTGGTAGGAAAAGTTGCATTCCAAGATAACAAAGTGATTGAGTGTAACATCCTGAATCAACAAATAGGTAATAGTCAAAATATCTCATAAAATATGTAAAAATCAATAAAAAAATTAAATTATGAAAAATAATATTTAATTTGATAGTGCTCATTGAGATGAGTCAAAATATTAATTTAAATTACAATTAAATAATAATTTAAAGTGATTGGATAGTGCTCATTTGATCCAAATTAAATTTGAATTATAATTAAATAATAATTTAAACAAGTAAAAAATAATATTAAGTTCTTATTTTAATATTTAGTAAATATATAATAAACCTAGATCATGATACATTGAAGGAATTTAATAGAACCAAATGAAAATATTATAAATTTCAAATGGGACGAGAAATATAGATTCTTATTAATATAACCAAAGCAAGGCAAAAACTATGATTAAATGAGATAAATCATATAGGAAAGTTACATTTATTTATACTAAAGAGATCAAGTGGAACATTATGGATTACTAAACTAGGTGCAAATCAAAATACCTCATAAAGCTAGCCAAAACCCTAGAAAGAATATTATTTAAGAATATTGAAATGAATATATTATTGGATAAAACCCAGTAAGTTGTGTCCAATATCATCGGTTTTTGTCTTAATTATACATGGTGTGGTAATACTTAAAATTTTCAAAGTAAATAATCCAAACTATAACAATTTATTATAGTAATCTAATTGGTTATAGTTTTTTAGCTATTATTGGTTATTTTAGTTTGTAATTCTAATTCTTCTATCATATGACCACAATATCACTTTCATATGGTTAAATTTAATAATTTCAATTTATCTTATCCTAAATTTAATATATTGTTAATTAATAATAAAGTATTGTTTTATTACTATTTATTCTTAATTTTCTTGTTAATTTGTAGCAAATAAAGATTAGTTAAGATTTAAAAAACAAATATTATTAGACATGGCTATTTTTCTTGATGATCTCTTTCTATTTAAATATTTATTTAGCATTATTTCAATATCTTTTTTTGTATAATTCATCAGTTGTAAAATTAAGCATAAATCAATACACCATAGAGATTGCAAAAGCTTTAAAAAATATTTGTAATTAAAAAAAATTAATTTGTTAAAAGTCATCTGATCGAGTCTAATGAAGACACCATGCTTTGAATTAGCATAAGTTATCAAAATAAAAAACCTTCAACTATAATTAAATTTTATTTTAATATTAAGTAAATAGATAATAATTCAAAAATATGTTAAATTTAAACCATAAAATATAACCAAAATAAGTGTTGGAAAGGTCGATCGATGAATTTTTATTCATAACTAATTAATGATTAAGAATGTTACACTCAATCTCCTTTGTATATTGGATTGCAATTTCTCATGCAATTTTGTCTTATTTCTTTATTTTTTTATTTGACCTTCTCTTGTTGATGTTTAAAAGATTTTTTTATTGTGATATATTTCTTCAAATTACCTTATTTAGCATTAATATATATATATATAACAAATGTAATGATTTATAATTATTAATGTGTAATACATAAGTACTCATAGTAATTGCTAATGAGGTCAAACTTTAACATCATTGGATTTATCTCAATGAGTTCTATATAATTAAATATTCATTTCCGCGTTATTATGTTTTTTACCTACATGGTGCGTAGCTCATTTTACAAGAGATTTTAATTCTTCCTTCATTTAAGGAATGAGGATGCTACAAATAATTCTAATTAGTATCTTAGAATGTAATTATCGAGCAAAATGTTTCTCATTTCTTTGAATAATTTTTTTATTTAGTATCAGTATTAAGAATATTTAATTCTCATCTTATGTTGCATTTACAATCTTTTGTTTTTACTATATTATATCACTTTAATTAATCTCATTTGAGAATTGTTATATATTTAAATATTATTAATATAATAATGAAATAATATTTATGCATACTTAATTTTTAATTTTCTCTAAATCCAGACAAGATTTGACCAAGGCAAAACAAACATCTTAGGACTCATGTTAAAAAGCTCTATCTAATCTAAAATTTCTTTTTATATTTTTAAATATTTTATTCCTCAAAGTTAGAACTTGCTTTTCTTCAAATATTTCTTCATGCTTACTTAAATTTTTACTTTGTTTTTTTTATAATATTATTAACTCCAAATCTTCTCTCATAAGACGTTCACATCATTTTGAATAAGTTATTTTGCATCCCTTAAATTTAATAGATTTTAGCTTTAATATATTTTACTTAATAATAAAATCATAATTGTTATTATTATTATTATTTATATTTTATTTATAATATTTATGAATTAGGTCCAATTGTGACATATAAAAAGACATTTGACTCATCTGAACAAGCACTTTCCAATTAAATGTTAATTTTTTTGTATTTTTTGAATATTTTATTTTCAATGAATTTGGAACTTGTGATAATTTGATTCATAGCATATTTGATGATCAATGATGCTACACTCGTCTCTCAGATATCTCATAATGTAATTTTCTTTTGTAATTTATCTCATTTCTTCATGTGTTTCACTTCGATTTTTTGTATTACTAAATAACTCTTAACCTTCTTCTTATGAGACCTTTGCATTACCTTGATTACATAATTTACCTTATTTCATAAAATTTTCCCAATGTTTTGGCAATATTTTTTTGAAAATACAATTCTAATCAAATGTGATCTTTGCATCATTTTTATTTTTGCTATTACATTAAGCAAGTTAACTCATGTTAGCTTCAATATATATTTAAATAAAAGCAAAATAGTAATTTGTTATTATTTAAGTAGTTCTTTTCTTTGGTTTGTGGTAATTACAAAGGGTGTATGATTGGGAAAACAAAAAGTAAATAAACTCATTTTGTAAAGCTTTATGTAAATAAATATTTATTTTTCGTTTTAATTTTCCGTGTTATGTACTATTTACAAGGAATTTTGAATCTTAACTTTTTTTATGATCGAGTTTGTTATTATCAATCTTTTTAGTCTCTTGAAATGCAACTTTATCACACAATTTATGTCATTATTCAAAAGTTTTACTTTGATTTTCTTAGATGGCTATGTGATTCTTAATCCCCTCTCGTGTGTCGTTCACGTCATTTTTATTTAGTTTTAATACTTTGATTCACTTTATCTCATTTTTTGTTGCTTATATTTACTTAATATTAAAATGGTAATGAGTTATTAATTATACATATTTATTTGTCTAATTCATTATAATTTCACATAAGATGCATTTAAGATGAAAAAATTATTGTTGGACCCATCTTAAAGATCTCTATTCAATTAAATTTTTGTTTTTTAATTTTAAAAAATTTTTCTAGTTCTTTTTTCTATTTTATATGAGAAATTTTCATTTGTACCTTATTTTATGATTAAAAATGTTACAAAATATCTCAGTATTATCTTTGAATATAATTTTCTTATATAATTCATCTCTTTTTTAAACTTTTTTTCATAGATTTTTGTACATTGTTATTTAATTATAATATCATTCTTGTCTATGCCTAACACATTCTTATTTTATTATATCTTTTACTGTATTCTATGACATTTTATATTTAATATAGATTTACTAAAAATTTTAATAATGATTTATTCTTTTTTAGCATATTTTCTCTAAAAATTTATAGTAATTCCAAATGAAGACGCATCGACACAAAAAAAAATTTATTTCTACCAAAATAAAATTTCATTTTTATATTTTTTTAAATATTTTATTTTTTAAGATTTTGTCGCACCTTGGATGACCTTTTGATTCATAGCTCTTTTGATGATGGATGAAGTTACATTTGGTTCTACTAAGTGCCTTGGAATGAAATTTTCTCTAATAATTTATCTCTTTTGTTCAACTTTTTTCCTTTCATTTGCTGATTTTTTTAATCAAACTCTAATTCTACTCTCGTGTACTCTTTACTTTTATCTGATTTTGTTAGATTACATTGCTTCTATTTATGATAGTTTAGCTTTATAATATTTTCTATTATTATTACAATAATAAAATATTTTTATTATTCATTATTCAAATTTGGAAACTTGTAATAGTTTCAAAAAAGAAAATATTAAAATAACAAATACAATTGGATTAATCTGAATGAGTTCTATCAAATTAAATAGAAATTTTGATATTTTTTAAAATAATTCTTGTGTTTTTGCATGTATTACGAGAAATTTTTGAATTACAAACGATGTGACGAATATAGGTTTTTCACACAATCTCTTTAGCATCTTGGAATGTTACTTTTTCATAAATTTTTTCAAAATTGCTTAAAATATTTTGCTTTTCTTTTATTAAATGTTATGTAATAATAAACCACCTCTAGTGTGACATTTACATTACTTTTATTTAATCATATTATATGCATCAATTTTTTAGTTATATTTTTTTTTATATTAGACTATTACACTACTTTAATTTGGTTGAGTATGATATTTCAATTTTGCTATTTTTAACTTGAATATGTATTATCTTAAAACTACAACTATAATTTATTATTATTTGTGACTATGTAAAAGACAAAATTAATTAGACAGCTTTGGATGAGTTATATGTAATTAAAATTTCATTTTAATAAATTTAAAGTTTTTATTTTATAGTATTTTGGCATGCTTTATTAGACATTTCTACTTGCAAGTTTTTTTTATGATCAAGAATGTTACTCTTCATCTCCTCAATATCTTATAGCAAAACTTTCATATAAAATTTATATGTTTTAAAACTTTTTCTTTGATTTTGTTATATAAATTGGTGTTTGTAAATCATATATGGTGTAAACTTTACATTGCTTTTATTTGGCTATATTAGATTTTTTTCAATTTATTCTACTTCAACTTTAATGCATATTTACTTAATTTTAAAATAATAATTTATAATTATTTTTGCTTAGTTACTTCAATAATTCATGGTAATTCCAAATGTAGTATGATAAAAAATAAATAATCATTACTGTATTACTATCAATGTGATATTTCCATTTAAATATTCATTTTATATTTTTTCCTAGAACTTTGGTTTACTTTATGAGGTATTTAGATCCATGTCCAGTTTGATAGTCTAGGATATTATAGTCAACCTTCTAAGTATATTGGAATAAAACTTTTGTAAACAATTTATGTTATTTCTTAATATTTTCTTCTTTGTTTTGCATTTATTCTTATGTAACACAAAATTTTCTCTCATGTGATCCTTAACATACATTACCTCTTTTTACATTGCAATGCTTTAAACATTGACAAATTTCCAAAAATGGTCGAAAAACTGGCTGCAACAAAATCAAAACACTCAGATCTGATCGAGGTGGGGAGTATACCTCGAAAGTGTTTCCAGATTGTTTTTTATATTTTCCGAGTCCGATATTTTCATATTTTCGGAATCAGATATTTTTATATTTTTGGAGGGACCACCAGGGATCTGCTGCAGTGCCACTGAGTGTGGCTTGTGGTTCCTTGCGGAGTGATTACCGTGAGGAAATGAGCTGGCTCGAAAGAGCTTCGCTCGCAAAATCCAACCACTTCACCTACTTCATTGCCCCCAACCGTTTCCTGTACCTCTATTGAAACAGAATTTGTTCATGTTCTTTCATCGATTGGTTATTCCTCAATTCAAGAAGGCCCGAATGAAAGACCCAAGCCTACATGAACCATCACAAAGAAAGTCCTACAAATTCAGTCAGACTCGGGCCTGTTTCGATGAAACCTCGATGAAAGCCCGGCTTCAACTCAAAATTTACATATACTGACCTAATGTTAAAATAACATTTCGATATTTATTTTTGTTATTTATTAAAGAGAAACTAATATTTTTTACTTACCTTGATCAACTCTATAAAGTTAGAAATTCATTTTTTATATTCTAAAATATTTTTAAATTTTTTTGGCATGCATTATAATTGATTTTGATTTATATCTAATTTTATTATTGAGGATTTTGCACTCAATCTCTTAGTATTTTGATTTCTACTTTCCATATAATTATCTTCTTTGTTTAAACTTTTTCACTTTGATTTCCATACATTACTATGAACTCTAATTTTCTACTCATATGACCCTTAGCTTACCTTTATTTTGTTATACTACACTTCCTTGATTTATCTTACATGAACTTTATTTTATATTTACTGAACATTAAAAAAAAACTTTTACTATTATTTAAGCTTATTTTCCCTTGTTGTTCATTGCAATTCCAAATGAGATTTCATCGAGACAAAACAAACATCATTGAACTCACCTTGACCAACTTTATCCAACTAAATATTTATTTTTTTATATATTTAAATGTTTTATTTTCTAAGATTTTTATAGGCTTCATGAGATATCTAAATTTTTTCTTAATTTAATATTTAGACAAGTTATGCTCTATCTCCATCATATCATGGAAAAAACTTTGATATTAAATTTATCATAAATCTTAGAATTTTCTAATTTGATTTGATTATTTTACTATGTAACTATTAATTTTATTTGGCATGACCTTTACATCACTTAGATTTGGTTATATTACATTCATTTAGTTTATCACCTTTAAATTATAATATATATTTACTTAACATTACATTTGTATTCTTTTAATTTTAACAATTATTTAATTTTTTTAACTTCATTAATCCATCTGAGGTCTAATTAAAGTGAAATAAATATTATTGTATTAGCATTGATTAGAAATTATCTAATATTTGATAAGACATCATGGTACCTTTCAAATCATACCCAAATTTGATGCTCAAGATTCATACCCTTCATTTCCGTAGTATCATGAAGTTGAACTTTATCATACAAATTGTCACATTTCTTCAAATGTTTATCTTTGATTTTATTATATTATTTGTAAATCTAATTCTCTCCTGATGCGACCAATATATTGCCTTTGTTTATGTTAATTACTTTGCATAAATTTATCAAATTTTATCTTTAATATATATTTGCAAAATATTAGAAAAAGATATAGAATTTTTTTTGCTTATGTACATAGTTTATCATACTAATTTCAAACATGGTCTAATCGAAATGGCACAAACAGCATTGAACTCATGCTAGCGAGATCTAACAAATTAAATCATCATCTTGCTTGGAATTATCAAGAAGTTATAAATTAAATAAAAAAAATATTAACACATTACTATTCAAATATTATATACATATATATTAAAGGTTCAATGTGACAAATTTAAGTAATACAATAAATCCAAATAAAAATGTAAGGATCAAATGAGAGGAGAAGTATAGTTTTCACATAATACATACAAAGAAAAGTGAAAGCTTAGGTCAAATGAGCAAAAACAAAAGTGAAGGTTACAACCCAACAAACTCAAAAGATTGAGTGTAACATCCTCGATCATCAAAGCAAGTACAATTTGAAATTATTTAACAAAAAGCTTAAATTATTGAAATTTTAAAAAAAAATTAAAATTAATATATTATTTGATAGAGACCCTAGAGTAGAAAGCAATGATTTGGCACTCATAGTAATGAGAGGAATGTGAGAAAAAAGAGTTACGATAGAGGAGCTATATAAATAAGATGACTAAGGAAGTCTATTACTATTACCAAGCACCCATCCTTAAAAATGGCTTAAATTTTTGGATTGCTGGGAAGGAGATGCCATAAATGAAATAAATCAATCTTAGAACTTGGAAGCACATGAAAATGTTGAATTCATTGAGAATTTGCTATGTGAAACAACCAAATGATTATTTCAGAGTGACTATTCTCATGTGCCCAAGAATTTAAGCAAATGTTACATGTAGCACTCTATAATATTTTTAGCAAAACTTGAGAAATCATCCTAGGCATAGACCCAAGTTGAGGTGATACAATTTTGAAAGAAAGATGCTAGGAAAGACATAATGATTAGTAATAACTAGTTTCTATGATATGGTTCCTTCTAGTTGCCAAAAAATCTAGAAGTTTTATGGATGTCAAATTAAGATATAAATATTTTATTAAACTACCTCTACAACTAGGAAGAATAACTAAGAAAAATGGAAAGAATTAGTAGGCTATAAGAGTATCATTGTAATCAATTCTAAGATTAAGTTTATCATTAATTATCTTAAAGAGAAATGCATGGATTAAGAGCCTAATAAAAAAATTAAAAGCTTTTGCTATGGAAATAAGATAATGATACAAATATACTATAATTCTAGCATAGGTAAGAAACTATTAAGGAGAAAATATTTCAAAAAAAGAAAACTCAGTTGAAAGTTGAATGATGCTTGAATGACCAAGAAATCTAGCTACTTGGTAGGATAAAACAAATTATCAGATAATTATCTCTATTACAATTTCATCAACTAGTTAGTGATGGATGCCTAGATGCTTGGGGGAGGTATACAAAAATAAAAAAAATTACAAGAATCCATACAAGATGAGTCAACTTATAAGTAGATATTACAAAGGAATTTATCAAAGTAAATTAATCGCCTTAGTTGTTGAAATTGTAGTGTGTATATATATCTTATAAAGCTTTAAAATATTCCTAAAAAATAGAGGAGAATCTACTCTTAGGACTAATTACAAAGTAATCATGGTAGTTTACATTATAATTAGTAACAATAAATTAACCACTCATTGGTACGTGTTATTTAGTGATTTTCCCATTATTAACAGATATATTATAGTAACTTCTAAATGGAAATAATAATAATTTAACTGGTCACCTTAGTAATATAATAAAAGAAAAGATACCTTATAAAGACCATTTAAGCCACAAATAGATTATTAGTAAACAAATGGTCACAAAAGGCATAAATTAACATTTTATTGACCATAGAAATCTTTAAACTAGTTGTATAAATGGTCACAAAAAGACTTAAACTAGAATTATTATAAAGATATTTTATAGAGTTAAAAATCAAAACATTAACATATCTTGCAAAAAAATGGCCTATGTGAAGTCTACTTTTTCCAACCGAAGCACTTTAATGCCTCACACTCATAACATATTTCATGAAAATTAAAATTTAAAATAAAGATCTCAATATCTAGTTAATATGTTCCCTAAGTGCTTACTGAGTTATTTATTGAATACTAGAAAGAACTAGAATATATTCTTATATTTCTTGGATGTTCTTGTTGGTTACTTTTCTTACATAGATTCTGTTAAAGAAACATCTTCCTCAACAAGAAGGCTAACCTTTTTCACACATCAACTACTAACAACAGAACAAAATCTTCAATTACAAAGGGAAATAAAGTTGTAAAATGTTAATTAACTAAAAGGTGTTTTCACTAAAAGATTGAAAGAGGAAATTGAGATATAAGATTTTCTAAATCGAGAACAACAAAGGTTATCAAGTTCCTTGGAAGTCCCACCCCATGAAGTCTCTTTAGTGAAATAGAAGATTTTATAATATGTAGTTAAGCACAAGGAAGAAAAAGCTGCCAATGTGTAAAGTCTCTTTAAATAAATTCTCTTAAACTTATTTTTACTATAGAAGAAAACTATTGCATGTCTTAACATACTAATCAAAAAGCAATCTTAAAAGTATTGGGATTTCATAATGCCTCTATAAAGAGGGCTTTCAATTTGTTTTTGCAAGCTTGGACTTATCATCATGGAAAGACAACATGGTTCTCACTAAAGAACTTAGTGTTCATAAACTTTTTGGAATGAATTTTCTTCAAGGATTATTATTACAAAGACAATGCAGGATATCAAATTTTTTTGTGATATTCAAGAAGACTAACACATTCCTTTTGACTTTCTTTCAAAATTATTTTGCTAAATATGGCTTTATTAACTTCCCCATATGATCTTGCCCTTAGAGCATGAATCTATTGAATTCTGAAGTAGAAATAAATGAAACCTTAGTCAATCCAACATTCCTAGAAGTGGGACTATTCAATGAACAAGATAACACAAGTGAGTATCTAGAACACCCTAAAGAAAAAAATATAGTGAATGAAAGGTTATGCTTTTGCTAGTGCAGTTGATAATTTCCTTTCCAAAAGAGACAAGCAACTTTGTGAGGAAATTGGAGCAGAAACTTATGTCAAGGAATATATTTTCAAAAACATCATGTGTGTGCCTCTCTTAGGAACGCAAGTGATGCTCTTAAAGTTGCAAAGCATTTTTTAAGCATAATATAAACTTGAAAATAATCAAGTATGGAGATTACAAAATAATTTTTTGGCATCTTGAAAATAATTATCCATATAATATACCATGATCCCTAAATTTTTTAGATTGATGAGATATAAAAGGCTCCACCAAATTTTATAATATGGAAAGTAGAGTGGAAGGATCATTGGATCAAAAGCTTGAGCTCGTCCAAGCACGTGGCATTGGACAAACTAATTGCCTTAATTGAATAAAATGAGGTTGTATGAGTTGTAAATGTCACAAATGTAACATGTGAAAAGGTTTCTTTTGTGGTTTTTCCTTGTTTGTGTTATGACACTAGTTTTAGGAAAAATGTTATGAAGACAACTTGATTGTAATAACCATGGTAACTAGTAGCAATCCCCACTTTCTACTTAGTGTTCTTTTATTTATGCACTTGTTCTTCATTCTAATATCTAAAGAGATATTGTCCCAAAGAATTTTGGTCCAATTTGTTCACAAAGAGGCCTGCATCTCTTTGGTGTGGAATTCATATTCCTTTAAGTCTTTAGGGTTGGCTTTTAGTTCTTACTTTTTTTGCAAATAAGGAGATTTCTCATGTTTCTATCACATCCTCTAGTTTTTTTAGTTCTAGATACATGTTTATTATCTCATTATCTACTTTCTCATTTCTATGTCGTTTGGACAAAATTCCTTTTTCAAAGGAAATAACCTTAAACAAATGGTCATTATTTGGTCATTTTCTTTTTAATAATGGATATAAGGTGGCGGACTTTCTTTCAAAATGATTTTGCTAAAAAGGCTTCATTAACCTCGCCATTTCATGTATGTAATATCTATGAATTTGATAAAGGATTTCTATTTTTGCATGTAACCCAAATTATTATAGTTGCTCTGGGATTACCTCAAAAAGGACATTGGGACAAAAATAGTAATAATCTTAATGAATATCAATAATAATGATCTTAGATATAGTTTGATAGGAAATTTAGTAGTAAAAAAAATCATTAAGGAATTTAAATTTGGCCTCCTTTATATCTTGCTATGTAACTCTCCATTTAAAGTTATATACTTATTTTAAATGTTTTTGCTATGGTTATATTGCTATGAGGCTTTTATTCTCTTCTTATGTGACCGTTACATTGCTTTAATTTACTTCATTTGAAGCACAATATACATATTTCTTTTATTTATCTCATTTTATTTTTAAAATATATAAATTTAATATTAAAATAGCAATTTAGTGATATTTATATTTATTTAATCTTGTAATTTGTTATATCTCTAAATTACGTTTGATGGGGTTGAAAAAAATCTTTGTTTCACTCATCTTGGTGAGGCCTACATAAATAAAATTTTATTTTTAATTTTTTTAAAACTATCTAATTTTTTATTATTTTGGCCAACTTTACTTTCAACGTTACCTACTTTGCTGGTAAATGATGCTGCACTGAAACAAATTACTATCTTGGAATGAACTTTATAGTATCCTAAAATGCAATGTTCTTGTATAATTTATCTCATTTCTATACTATTTTTTACTTGGCTATATTACAACATCAGTATTAATCTCTTGTCATGTGGCCTTTAAATTGTTTTGTTTTCTCATGTTATCTTTACCAAATTTACCTTAATTTTGCTCCAATGAATTTTTATTTAATATTAAAATAATAATTTATTGCTATTTACACTAATTTTTTTATGATCAATTATAGTTCCAAATGAGCACAAATTAAGATGAAATAAATTTCGTTATACCCATCATGATGAGCAATTCTAGTTAAATTTTTACTTTTAGGTCGTTAAATATTTTGTTTGTTTGTTTTTTACATGTTTTTGAGACATTTTAATGCATAACATTTTTAATGATAAGGATGTTATATTGATACTCTTCAGTATGTTGGAATACAGGTTTTCCATATAATTTCTCATTTCATTGGGTTTTTTTCTTTAGATTTAATATATTTTATTAAAACCATAAATATTCTCTCACATGATCTTTATATCACTTTGATTTTGCTATATTACATTCTCTCAATTTATTTATTTCAATTATAATGAATATTTAATCAATGTTTAAGAAAAATTATTATCATTTTTATTTAATTATTAAAATAATTCCTAGTAATTCTAGATTTGGCATGATGGAGATGAAATAAATGCCTTTAGACTCATCTCAATGTAGCCTTTCCAATTAAATGTTTATTTTATACTTTTAAATATTTTAGCTTCAAAGGTTTTGGCATGCTTCACAAAAATGTTTTATTAATACCTAATTAGATGATTGAATATGTTATGCTCAATATCTCTAGTATCTTCGAATGAAACTATCCTATATAATTTATCTGATTTCTTCAAATGTATCACCTATATTTAGTTATATTACTATGTTACTCTAAATATCATCTCCTGTAAACTTTATGTAACATTTATCTTGTTGTGTTATAATTCTTAAACTTATCATATTTTTTTCTTTAATTTATATTTTCATAAATCTATATTAATAATTCTTTGTTATTTTTCCTTATTTTATTTAGTAATTTGTTGTATGTCCCAAATAGTTTTGATCACGAAAAAAGAAGTCGTTGGACTTATCATGATAATAGTTATTCAATGAATCATTGATTTTTATATTTTTCAATTTTTTTTAATGATAATTTTGTAATATTTATCTGAATTTTAATTTAGGTATGATTTAATGATTTAGGATGTCAGATTTTATCATCTTACTGTCCTCGAATGAAACTTTGTTGTATAATTTAACTCATTTCTTAAGTTATTTTTCTTCTATTTAATTTTATTATAATGTTCTAATTTTTTGTTTAATATTTTCTAAATATGAAAATAGTTTTTTTAAGCTTATCTACTTATGAAACTCATAATAGATCCAAAAGAGGTCTAAAGGAGACCAAACAAACAATGCTAGAGTTGCCTTAATCAGCTAAAACAAATTAAATTTTTTTGAAAATTAAAACATTTTATTTTCTTTGTTTTGAACATTGTTTATGATATTTTTTTATTCATTCTTGATTGTACAATCAGTGATGTTATGCTTAATGTCCTTAACGTCTTTAAATAAAACATTATTAAATCACTGATATCATTTTTTAAATTTTTTTGGCTTTAATTAAGTTATATTACTATGAAATTATAACTCTCAAATTACGTGACCCTAACAACAAATTATTTTAGTTATATTGCAATGCTTCAATTTTTCAGCTTTTATCTTTAATATAAATTAATTTAATATTAAATAATGAGTTTCTATTATTTATATTTTTTTCAAATGTCATTGTAATTCTAATCGAGATTCAATGGAGATGAAATAAATAGCGTGGGGCTAGTTACACAGAGCTTTATCAAATTAAATATTTTTTTAATATTTTCAAATATTTTATTTTCGATGCTTTTTGCATCATTTATTAGAAAATTTAATTCTTTCTAAATTTGAATATTTAGGATTTTACACCAATCTCTTCAGTATCATGGAATGCAAATTGCTCTTACAACTGATCTTATTTCTTTGATTTTTTTTCTTTTCTTTTATTATATTACTATCATACTCTAATTTTAAAAAAATATCATGTAGACATCATTTTGATTTTGTAATATTAAATTTATTCATTTTATCTCATTGAGCTATATTACATGTTTACTTAATATTAAAATAATTTTTTTGTTATTTATGTTTATTTAAATTTTTTACACATAGTAATATCAAATAATTTATAACAAGCAAAAGCAAAAAATTTTTAAAAAATGAGATAAATTATGTGGTAAAGTTGCAAGCCAAGATATTGAGAACATCAAGTAGAACAAGCTCAATCAAAAAATTAGTTGCAATTTAAAATGATTTGTATCTCATGCCAAAATCAGACGATTAAAATTACAAAAAAAAATATTGAATTAGATAAAGCTTATGAAGAAAAGTCCAACAATATTTGTTTTGTCTTAATTAAAACTCTTTCAGACTTACTCAAAATTAACAAAGTAAAAAATCATAAATTAAAATAGTATATTAATTTTTTTAAGTAAATATACATTAAAATAAAAATGTTGTGAATTGAAACAATAAAAAATAACCTAATCATAATGATATAGAAATCGCTTGGAGGAAAATTAGAGTTAGAAGCTAATATAACCATATCAAAGCAAAATTTTTGATCAAAAGTAATAAATTGAACAGGTAAGATGCTTTCCAAGATACTAAGAAGTTCAAGTATGATGTCCATAATTGTCAAATTTTGTAAGAATGAAAGCAATTACTAAAGATGCCAAAATTTAAGAAAACCATATTTTAAAAAAAATGAATATTTAATAAGAGAAAGCACATCAAAATGAGTCTAATGGCATTTGTCTCATTATGATCAGATCTCATTTGGAATAACTATAATCGACTTAATTATATAAGCATAAATAATAACAAATTACTATTTTAATTTTTAGCTTTAACATATGCTCGATTAAAATTAAAATAATAATTTGTTATGAATTATGCTTATATAATTTTGTTGTTCATAGTTATTCTGAATGAGGTTTGATCTTGATGAATCAAATGTTATTAGGCTCTTTTTAATGAGCTTTCTATTATTAAATATTAAATTTATTTTTGAAATATGTTTTTCTAAAATTTTAGAATCTTTAATAATTGCTTTCATTCATAGAAATTTGATTATTGTGGACATCATACTCCATCTTCTTAGAATCTTGGTAAGCATCTTACCCATTCAATTTATTATTTTGATCAAACTTTTTCCTTTGATATGGCTATATTAGTTAGTAAGTGCAGTCACCTTTTGATTTAGTTTTACATCACTATGATATGATTATTTTTTATTGCTTCAATTAACAACATTTTAGTTTTAATGTATATTTACTTAAAATAAGTTAAATAAACCATTTTGTATTATGCTTATTTACTTTGTTAATTTTTTATAATTCTAAAAAAGAACTAATCAAGGAAAAATAAATGTTGTTGGACGTTTCTTCATGAGACTTATCTAATTCAATACTTCTTTTTATATTTTAATTATATGATTTTGCCATGGTTTGCAAATCATTTCAAATTGCACATAATTTTTTAATTCACATTGTACTACTCGACGTGCTTAGTATCTTTGTATGCAACCTTGCCATATACTTTATCTCACTTCTTCAACGTTTTTTGCCTTTATTTTTATATATTATTGTGAAACTCTAGCTCTCCTCTTATGTAGCCTTTATATCAATTTGATTTTGGTATATTATATTGGTTTCATTGATCAAATTTCAACTTTAACTATATTTACTTCATATTAAAATAGCCATTATTTTTTTAATTACTTTCTTTAATTCGTAATAGATCCAAATGAGGTGTGATAAAGATGAAATAAATGACATTAAACACATCTTAATTACCTCTATCAATTAAATATATATCTTTTATATATTAAAAATATTTATTATCTTTGTTTGTTGCATTCTTTATATGAAAATTTGGTTTATGTCTTGTTTGATGATAGAGAATGTTACATACAATCTCCTCATCATTTTAGAATGTTACATTCCCACATAATTTATCTCATTTTTAAATATTTTTCTTTATTTAGTTATACAAGAACAAAACTTCACTTGTCCTCTAGTGTGACCTTTTCGTTGCTATGATTTAGATATATTTATTTTATTATATTTATCTAATTTTAACTTTATAATATGTCTATATTTATTTATTTATCCTTTTTTAATTTTGTAATTTATATTAATCATAAATGAGAATAAGTAGAGAAGAAATAAACGTTGTCAGCACTCCTTGGATGAGCTCTATCAAATTAAATATTTAATTAGATATTTTAAATATTTTATTTTTTGAAGTTTAGGAATGCGTTTTTAAGAACCTGAATTTGTGCCAAATTTGACAATTATAGACACTACAGTCGATCTCCATAACATCTTGTAAAGAAAATTTCCTACAAAAATTACATCATTTATTCAAATATTTGACTAGCATTTGTTTTATTACCATCGAACTTTTATTCTAGTCTTGGGTGACCTTTACATTATGTTTATTTAGTTATATTAATTTTTTAAAATTTATCTCATTTTTAAATTAATATATATTTATTTAATAGTAAAAACATAATTTAATATTATTTATGCATATTTATTTTTATTATTCTAAAGAGTTATAAAGGAGATCCAATCAATATCACACAAACTTTATTGGAATTTTTTGAACAAGCTCCATCTAATAAACTATTCATTTTTCATTATTTTTAATATATTATTTTTTTAGACTTTAGCTTGATTTATTTCATATTTCTAATCAAACACGACTTATTGATCTATATGTTCCACTCAATCTCGATAATATCTTTGAATATAATTTTTCTATATAATTTATTTTCTTTTCATAAATGTTTCACATAGATTGGGTTATTTTCTTTGGAAACTTTAATTCTCCTCTCATATGATCTTTATGAGTCTTTTATTTTGATATATTATATTTCCCAAGTTTGTCTTGTTTTACCTTTTATATAAAATTAAGTAATTTAAAAAAATAATTTATTAATATTTATGTTTATTTACTAGGTTAATTTGAACTAACTTCGAAAAAGGTCAGCTCAAATTAAAAGGAATATCATTGGTGTCATTTTGTTGCACCTTCACTAAGTTAGACAATTTAATGATCAACAACAAACAAATCTCTTCCATACCCTCATTATAATTAAAGACCAACCATGTAAGATTGTTATAGATAGTGGTACCCATAAATGCAATAGCATAGGATGCTGCCAAAGGAATACATTTAATAGTTACAAACCATTCTCAACTATACACAATATCTTGGATTAATAAAACCTCAATTTCCATACTACAAAGGAGCTGTGGTCCTTTAAATCTTGGTTAATATCTTGATAAATTATGTTGTTATGTTGTCTTCTTGCAAGTAGGTAGCCTAATCTTAAGAATAAATCATTTATGCATTTGAGGTGCAATCCTAAATAGAAGAGGCAATATGTGTACTCCCATATGCAAAAAAACAAGTTGACATTATTCTCTTGACCTCCCGTGAAGAAACTTTCTAACAAAAATTCTCTAAAAGAAAGAGATAATAGGAAAGGAAACTTAGTGTTATTTTGTTAGCTAAGATTGTAAAGGATGTAGCTAATTGTAAATTTATGTCATTTCTAGCAAATAGAGAAGCCCTTAATAGTATACCAAACCCACCATCTATAGCCCAACCATTATTAAAAAAATTTACAAATGTGTTCCCTAATAACATTGTAAAAACATGGTCACCGTTAAAGGAGATTCAAAAAGTTTTAGATTTAGTTCCAATCACCGAACCACCACATTTATCATATTACTAAGTAACACTATTAGTGCTAGATAAAGTTAAATTCTTATCCACTTATCTTCCCTAAAAACATCAACAAAATGTGCTAAAATAAAATTTAAACGATCTCCTTCGTAACTTAATTAGGGAACATGTTTCAACATGGCATTATTTGTAATTGTGCGTTGAATTAATCCAATAATGACTTTGAATCGTTCTCAAATTTAATTATGAAAATGATCATTAGAGTTTCATTAATTTGAACCTCTTATCATGAGATTTTTTTCCTTTTGATACTATTGAATCTTTTACACATGTTGAACATATTATTTAAAAAATGGAATATATTAACAACTAATTAATGCCCATAGACAAGCAAGATAATTTTATAGAGGTAATTATGTGATGATCCATGTAAGATCCAAGAGATTCCTATTAAGAACACCTTGGAAATTGCATGCATACATTACTAGACCATTTTAGAATTGTGAAAAAGCTAAGTATGAATGCACAAATGTTTAATTTTCCCAAAGATTATGGAATGAAAATTGCCTTTAATATTTAAGGCCTTCTACATTATATGGACTAACACCCAATATCTAATAAGTCTTTTGACCCTTATTATTATTTACTGAACTTGTCCCACAAATATATTTAGCCCTATCTAGTGAGTTGAGAGATCAACTAGAAAAAATCATAGTTGAATAAAAAATTCACTCATGATCAAACAAAATAATGAGTTTTGGTAAGTTAGCATGTCCATCAAACTCTCATTGTACATGGAATTTAAAGGAGTTTTACTACTTGAACCTAAAGATGCCAAAGAAGTCCCTAGACCCAAAGAATTAAGCTCATTTGCACTTAGGGAGGTTGACATAGTACCATCTAGTAAATCATGCAAATCTTCCATTTGAAATGTACTAGTCTTGTTTAGACTTCGAGCTATGCAAAAATTATCCATCTAATTCTCATTAGTCTCTATTATCATCATTATGTTTCATTTCTATCATTTGAAGAATGACCGATAGCTTTTTTGATATTTCTACCTTAAAATTTAGTACTTCTTATCCCTTTGTTGGTCTCATAATTCTGTTGATACAAATTTTTGGTGAAGATGACTCCAAAAGATCTCAAATTTAAGTTTGGGTTGTTCCAACCACTATCCACTATCTTTATCATTATCTTCTAATACATGATCACTTTCAACACTTGCATTGTGGAATACATTGACTTGCATGCCTCACATGTTGACCACGTCAATCAGCCAACACAAATTTACCCATAGAATTCAATTGACACATCCTGACCCATTAGCTCTAGGAAACCCAATCCATTAACGTGCCTGACCAAAAACACTTGCATAGACAAATTCGCTTGTGTTTATTCTTTTCAACATGCACTAACCCACAATACATACCATTGGCATTGTGTGCCTCTTTTCTTATTCTTTCTTTGTCGCAACCGCCTCTCCATTAATCCTAATTTCATATATTATTTAAGAAATGAAAAGGACATTATTTAAAGGAACACCATGTGCGCTAACTACAAAGTTAATGTATGTTGATATGCTTAAAACTGTTTTAGCACATAAAAAATTGACGGAGCCTTAGTTTAAGCATTATATCAATATAAGGGTATATCAAGAGTTGTTTTTAGTTTAGAATCAGAAATCATTTTGGTTATAAAACATTAGATTGAAAATAAAGTTTAAAATTTTTTATCACAAAGAAATGTTAACAAATAAATCCAAAAAGGAAAAAACAAGGGACTATGTAACTCTAGGGATGTTATGATGCAAACATGAAATAAGATTCTGTTGATATATATATTTTTATAACTTTTAAAAATTAATAACAAATACACAAAACTAAAAGATGACTATTTAATAATAAATTAAAATGTACTAATGCTACTTTCATACATTAGATAACAACAAATTATAATTTCTTAGAATATTGGCAAGGGTTTAAAAGAAGAGAAATCCTTTGTTGTATGTAAATTATGTTTTATTTATCCATTAAATCATTTAAGTATTGAGATATTCTGTAAGTGTTAAGCTTATTCTTTCTATAGTATTCTATTCTTTTCCATTGCTACAACAACCACCATCAAGATTATGCCGTTGTGACTGGTGCATCATGCACAAGTTCCACTTGGAAGCATATTAGTCTGTTTCAAACAAAGACTCATGGCAAGATTAACACATCTACTTCTCATTAATCTCCTTTATCATTGATATTTTTCATTCAGTCATTTGAAGAGTAATTGATAGCCTATTGAAAATTTACTAATTTAAATTTACTATTGGTCAACCATTTTGTAGTATCATAATTCCTTCGAAACAAAATTTGTTTAATAAATGACTTCAAAAGAGCTAAAAATTTGTTATGGGTTCATTTTGCCACCATCTACATCCTCCATCATCATCTGTTCTTGTAACATTATCATTAGCCATGGTGTCACAACTCGTACTAACCAATGTGCCATCCACATCGACCAAGCTGACATACCAGTTTGTGATAACCAATGTGATAAGCTCAACTCACATTGACCTATCAACTCAAGTAGACTTAATCCTCGAATGAGCCTATTCCTAAACACATAGGTCAAACCATTAACTTATGCTAATTAACTTCACCTTAGATTATACTAACAATTAGCCTAAGGCATTATCCACCCTCCACTTGCACCAATATCCATTACCACCACACGAAATTAATTTGCTAAATTAAACCATGACTGAAGTAGCATCTTACTACTCAACTCAATGAACTCTTTCCAATTAAAATTTAACTTTTACATGTTTGAATATTTTATTTTTTAAATTTAGCGCATGCTTTACTAGACATAATTATTCGTGCTTTTTCAAAATTTTCACTTTGATTTGGTTAGAACATTTTTAACTCCACATCCTCTCTCATGAGACCTCTACATTAATTTAAATTTGTTGTTTTGCATTACTTAAATTCATCTCATTTTTAGGGATTTTTATATGATTTTTTTCATATGTTATGATTTTTTCATATGTTATGTTATTTCAAATTTTTTTTATATATTTAGTTAATATCAAAATAATGATTTACTATTATTTATGTTTATTTATTTTGATAATTCATGATAATTGCAAATGAGTTTTCATAGTGATTAAACAAATGTCATTAGACCCATCACATTGAGTCATATTCAATTAAATGCTAATTTTAAATATTTAAACTTTTTATTTTATAAGGTTTTGCCAGCTTAATGAGTCATTTCAATTTGTCGCCTATTTAACTATTAAGCAAGTTACATTTAATCTCTTTAGTATTTTGAAATGAAACTTTTGAATATAAATTATCTCACTTTATCAAAACTTTTTCTTTGATTTGGTTATATTATTAAGAAACACTAATTGTCCACATGTGTTCCTTTTGCATCTTTTTATTTTTAATATATCATATTGCTTTAATTAATCTCATTTTGGCATTCATATATTTTACTTAATATTAAAGCAATAATTTTTCATAATTTGCACTTATTTATTTTTGTAACTCACAATAGTTATGGATGTTGTCCTTTTGGGATTAAACAAATCTCTTTTAACACCTCTTAAAAAGCCATATCAAATAAAGTATTAATTTTTTTTCTTTGGAAGTTTTTTGTTTTCTATTATTTTGGCACTTTTTTTGAAGCATTTTAATTTGTATTTGATATGATGATCAAGGATGTTACACCCAATCTTCTTAGTATTTAGGAATGTAATGTTCCCATATTTATTTTATCTCAACAAAAGTTTTTCTTTTATTTGGTTATATTTCAATGTTACATTAAATCTCTTCTTATTTGAGCATTACATCACCTTGATCTACTTGTATTGCACTGGCAAAACTTATTTTTTTAACTTTAATTAAAACATAGGTAATATTCAAATAATAATATTTTTTATTTACTCACATTTAATTCAATAATTTTCTTTTATGCCAACATAGACTTAATTTGGATATAAAAAATCATCATTACACTCATCTCAATGAGCTTTATCCTTTTAAATAATCATTTTCATATTCTAAATAAGTTATTTTTTTTGTATTGGTAGCATTTAGGAGGGAATTTAAATTGTATATGATTTCATTATTCAAGATGTTACACTTGTTCTCCATTCTATTTTGCAATGTAACATTCTTATAAAATTGACAACATTTCTTCAAATATTTTGTTTTAATTTGAAAATATTTTATATACTCTAAATCTTCTCTCAAGTGACTTTTTGCATCACTTTGGATGTTTACATTGCCTTAATGTGCTCATTGAAGTTGAATATTTATTTTTTTGATATAATAATAATAATTCTTTGTTTATTTGTATTTAATAACTTCAATAATTTTAATCAATATCTGATTAAGATGATACAAATGTCATTTGACTCATCTTAACAAGATCTACAATTAAAATATTCATTTCAACATTTTTAAATCTTTTAAATTTAGTAGTTTTTGCATGCTTTATCAGCCATGTTGATTTGTACTTGATTTTATTAATGAGGATGTTAACACTTGATCCTCTTATTGTCTTGGAAAGCAACTTTTGAGCTTAAGTTATCTCATTTCTGTAAATATTTTTCTTGGACTTATTTTCATATTTAAGCAACTCTAATTCTCATCTTGTGCTACTAATTCCCTTTGATTTTACTATACAACTTTGATTCAATTATTCTTTTTTTAGCCTTAAAACATACTTATTATCAAAGCAGTAATTGCCTTTTATTTAAGCTTACTTTTTTTGTTATTCATGTTAATTACACATAAGGTTTGATCCAGATGAAATAGACATCGTTGTACTTTTTTTGATGAGCAAATAGAATCAAATATTAATTTTTTTAACTTTCAATATTCTTACCAAAGTTTTTACATCTTTATGAGACATTTTAAATGATACATCAATTAATGTCAAGTATTCTACACTAGATCTCATTAATATTGTAAAACTACTCTTTTGAGAATAATTTATCTCAATTTTTCAAATTGTTTTCATTGATTTTGCTATTTTTAAGAAACTTTAATTCTCCTCTATGTTTACCATTAAATTTTCTTATTTTTTTATGTATAATACTTCCATTAATCTTATTTTAGTTTTAATATTTATTCATTTATTTTCAAAATAATAATTTATTATTATTTATTCTAATTTATTTAGGTTATGGATACAATTTCTAAACATCATTTCATCGAGTAGAAACAAACATTGTTGGCCTCATCTTATTGAGCAATATCCAATGGATCTTTATTTTTTATTTTTGATTTTCTCATTTTCAATTTTTCTTGCTTATAACATTATTTTTCCATACCACACTTGATGATTGAGGATGTTACAGTTAATCTTTTTACTATTTTGGAAAGAAAATTTCCCAAATAATTTATCTCATTTTTTAATTTTTTTTGCTTTGATTTGCAATTTTTTTTTGTAACTTTAAATCACCACTTATGTGACGTTTATGTCACCTCTGTTTGGTTGGATTACGTTGCTCCAACTCCTCACTTTCCTAATTTATTTATTACTTAAGTAATAATAAAATAAAAATTATTTATCATTTACTATTTATTATTTATGTTTATTTATGAAAATTTGGATTAATTCTTAATAACTCTTTATGAAGATGAAGCAAATATTTTTTGATTCACTTTATGAGATCTATCAATTTAAATATTCCTTTTAATACTTTTTTAATATTTTATTTTTTAAGTGTTTGTCACACTTTAGAAGGTATTTCAATTATACCTAATTTGAAGATTGAGAAAATTACACTCAATATTTATAGCATCTTGTAATGCAACATCCTTATACAAATTATCTCATTTATTAAAATGTTTGTATTTGACTTGGTTCTATTACCTCGTAACTCTTTAATATGTACCACTTAATATTAAAATAAAATTTAATTTATATTTATTATTATTTATTTTTGTAATTTTGAAGTATTTCAAAATAAGATTCTATCGAGATCAAATAAACATCATTCGAGTTATCATCAGAAACATTATGCAATTAAATATTTATTTTTCTATTTTTAAGTATTTTACTTTATAGATTCTTTGTGCACTTTATGAAAAACTTCAATTCATACCACATTCCATAGTGAACAATGTTGTACATGATCTCCTTGATATCTTATAATACAGTTTTAACATGAAATTTATCTCATTTCTTAAGGTTTTTCACATTAATTTTGATATCTTACTATGTAACTCTAAATCTCCTTATATGCAAGCCTTGCATTATTTGTAATTTGTTACATTACATTGCTTCAATTTAACTCATTTCAACATAATATATATTTACTTAATATAAAAAAATATTTTTTTACTATTCATATTGATTTTTGTAATTTGTAGTAAGTCCAAATGAGATTTGATCGAGATGAAAGAAACGTCATAGTACTTGTTTTGATGTGCTCTATGAGGCATGTTGATTCATACTTGATTTGGTGATGACGGATCATACTCGATCTCCTAAGTATCTTGGAATTTAAATTTCTTATACAATTCATCGTATTGCTTAAAAAGGTTTTTCTTTGACTATTGTTATATTACAATGATTTTATTTATCTTATTCAAACTTTAATATGTATTCCTCTATTATTACAATTTTAGTTTATTGTATTATACTTATTAGTTTTCTAATTTGTAGAACTTTCAAGTGATGCCTTATTAATGGAAAAAATGTTAATAAACTCATCTCAGTGAGCTATATTTAATTTAATAATCATATCTATATTTTTAAATATTTTTAGTGGTTTTAGCAAGCTTAGTATCATCGAATATAAATTTACCTTATAATTTATCTCATGTTTTTGATGTTTTTCCTTTGATTTTATTATATTACTATATAAAAAAAATCTCAACTAAAGTGATAAATACATTACTTTGAATTAGTTATATTAAATTTCTTCAATTTATTTCAATCTATTTTTAATATACCTTTAGATAACATTAAAAAATAATTTATCATTATTTAGGATTATTTAATACTATAATTTTTATTAATTACAAAAATAGAATCAATCAAGTTGAAAAAAAACATCGATGTATTCATTTCAACAAACTCTTTAAATTTAAACATTCATTTTTATATTTTGAAATTATTTTTTCTAGCATTTTAGCACACTAAAAAGGACATCCATATTTTTATTAGATTTTATGATCAATGGTGTTCCATTCTATCTCCTTACTATTTGTAATGCAACTTTCCTTGATAATTTATATCATTTTCTCATGTTTTTTACTTTGCTTTTATATATTATATGTAACTTAAAATCTCCTCTCGTGTGACCTCTGCATTGTTTTGAATTTATTATATTTTTTGGTATAAATTTATCTCCCTTCAACTTTTATATTTATTTACGTAATATTAAAAAAGTTAATTATTATTCGTTATGTGTATCTTCTTTTATATTCTTGGTAATTCTCAAAACTCCTGATTAATAAGCTACATCTAATTAAATATTTTTTTAAAATTTTTTTACTTTTATATTCGTATATATATATATATTATTTTCTAATGTTTTGGTACCTTGTACAAGACAATTTGATATGTAACAGATTTGGTGAATCAGTACGTTAGAAGTTATCTCCTACCTATATTGGAAAGCAATTTTCTTATAAAAAATATCACATTTCTTCTCCAAGGACCTGAACATTATCTTGAATTTTGTACACTGAATTCCATTAGTTTATGTCATCCAAGCATTAATTTTTATTAACTTTATTTTCAAAATTGTTGATATTTATTTTTATTTACTTTTGAAGTTCATACTAATTCTAAATGTCATCAGATTGACACATAAAAAGCATCAATGGACTCACCTTGATGATCTCTATCAAATTATTTATTTTTTTCTTTTTTAATAATTTATTTATTTTTATTTTGGTTGATTCATGTGATATTTTGATTTGTACCGAATCTAATGTTTGGAATGTTGCACTTGATGTACTTTGTATCTTAAAATGCAACTTTCTCACACAATTTACTTCATTTCTATAAGTTCTTGGCTTTTATTTGGTTATATTGTTATGCAACTCCAAATGACATCATGTCTGACTCATCTTGATGAGCTATATCTAATTAACTATATATTTTTGGAGATATTTCATTTTTTTAATTTTTTGCATGGTTTGTGAGACATTTGGTTCATACTTGATTTGATGATTCATGATATTATGCTCAATCTCTTTAGTGTCTTGGAATTTAATTTTTTTACATAATTTATCTCATTTCTGCAATTTTTTTATTTGTTATATTTCTATATAACTACCAATGCCTTATGGTGTGTGACCTTTACATTACCTTAATTTGGATACATTTTGTTGCTTTAATTTATATTTTCTCAATAATAATATATATCGAGGTAACATTAAAATAATAAATTTTCATTACGTATGCATATTTTCTTTATGAGTTAGCAATAAGTTATGCATTGTGTGATTGATATGAAATAAATGTCTTTAGACTTGTCTCATTGAGCTTTATTCAATTAAGTAACCATTTGTTTATTTTTAAATATTGATTTTTTTATTTTTTTGATAATCATTGTGAGGTATTTCTATTTGTACCTTTTTTGAGGATTAAGATTGTTATACTTGATCTCCGTATCATTATAGAATGAAACTTTCCTACATAA
The DNA here is from genome assembly GCA_023846275.1 of Vanilla planifolia. Lineage (NCBI taxonomy): Eukaryota > Viridiplantae > Streptophyta > Magnoliopsida > Asparagales > Orchidaceae > Vanilla > Vanilla planifolia. The sequence goes on along the minus strand of JAIUJO010000304.1, from coordinate 480,343 downwards.
CTTATTATGCAATTCTAAATCTTTTCTTTTGCCATGTTCACTTCGTTTTTATCTCATTCAAATTTAATATATAGATTTTTTTAACATAAAAATAATAATTTATTTCTATTTTTGGATATTTACTTTGTTAATTTCTAATAATTTCCGTTAAGGTAGGTATAGACGAATCAAAGTAATTAGACTTGGATCAACAAGCTCTATCTAAATAAATATTATTTATTATGTTTTTATATATTTTTAGTTTCTTGGGTTTTTGCAAGTTTAAGAAGTTATTTCATTTTCGATGTCATCTTATGATCAGGTATGTTACATTTGATCTACTCAATATCTTATAATATAATTTTCTCAAATAATTAATTTTAATTCTTTTGAATTTTCACTTTGGTCTTATTATATTACAGTGCTTTAATATATCTTATTTCAAAATGAAAAAAAAGATTTAAAATGACTAATTCTTATTTCAAAATTAAGAAAAATATATTAAAGATAAAAAATATTAAGTTAAAGTATTGTAAAACAACCAAATGAAAGATAGGTGAAGGTCACACCGTAGTGGTTTTGGAGTACATAGTAGCACAACAACTTCAAATAAAAAAATTTCTAGAACTACGAAAAAACGTTTTCAACGATACCTTTTAAGATCGAGCACAACATCCTTAATCGTCAATCCAAATATGTTTTGAAATGTCATCTAAAGCATTGTAAAAGCCTAAAAATAGAAGTTTTAAAAATATAAAAAAATAAATATTTAATTAGATAGAGCTTATAGAGATGAGTCTATTGATGTTAGTTTAATCTACGTTAGACCTCATTTTTAATTTTTAAGAATTACCAAAATAATTAAACAAAAATAATAACATATTATTATTTTCCAAAAAATAAATATATATTATTGTTAGGATGACATAAATGAAGGCAATGTAACACAACCAAATGAAAATGATATAACATGGCATGGGAATTTAGTCTTAAAGTAACAGATATAAGAAAAGCAAAAATTTTTAAGAGATACGATAAACTCCATTCAGATGCTGCATTCCAAGATGCTAACACAATCGACTGTGACATCAGCATTTATCATATAAAAAATGAATTGAATTGCCTTAGAAATAGTGACAAAACCCCAAAAAATAAATTATTCAAAAGTCTAGAAATTAATATTTATTTAAGTGGAGGTCATTGGGATGAGTGTAATGACATTTGTTTAAATTTAAATTAACTTTGTTTGGAATTTTTGCAATGTATCAAAAATAAACATAAATAATAACCAATTATTTCTTTAAGAAAATATATAATAAAGCTCAAATGAGATAAATTGAAGAGATTTGATTTAAATAGATCAAACTAATGTAAATCATGCAAGAGAAGCTTTAAAATTACATAGCAAAAAATGTTATTTAATTTATCTAAACTTGCATCAAATCATAAATAATAAAATTGAAGAATTTTAATTTACCAAATCAAAACAATGTAAAGGTTCACAAATAGAATAGTTAGAGCTCCAAATTTATAAAATCAAATGTAACTTAAAAATTTGAAGAAATGAGATGAAGTGCAAATACATTTACATTCTAAGATAAAGTGGAGGTTGGGTGAAATATCATTATTCCACAAATCATTTATTAATCACAATGTTTACAAATTAATGCAAAAGCATATAAAATAAATTTATTAACATTTTAAAAATGATTATTTAATTTCATAAATTTAGTCGAAATTAGTCTAACAGAGTTTCTTTTTATATTTAGATCCTCATTTGCAATTACATTGAATTATGAAAATGACTAAGCAAAAATAATTAAAGTATTATTTTAATATTAAGTAAATATATATTAAAAAAAATGATTAGAAATTTACTGTTATATAGACAACTCAATATGATATAAACGTCAGACAATAGGAGAATTAGACTTGCCATACATTTTAGACAAATAAAATAAGTTAGGAAAAATGTGATAAATTTTACAAAAAAAACTGCATTCATTGATATTTAGGACATTTAGTGTACAATGCTCAACCATTAAATTAGTTACATATTAAAATTTCCCATAAAGGTTAAAAAATTTCTAAAAATAAATAATTTAAAAATATATAAAGGAATATTTAATTTCATAAAGTTCATTGAGATGAGTACATTGAAATTTGCTTTTATCTTGGTTGGACATTGTCTAGAATTATTATGAATTTCCAAATAACAAATACAAAAATAATACCAAAAAATATTTTATTATTAAGTAACCAAATATTAACAATAAAATAATATTAATTGAAGAATTGTAGAGCAATCAATTTAAAGATAAGCAAAGGTCACATGATACATGGATTATAGTTACATAAATCATAAGGGAAAGTTGCAATCAACGATTTATTAAAGCTCGAATGTAATATTCTTCATCATTAAACCAAGAATGAATAGACGTATTACATACATCATGTAATAACCTAGGAAAATAAAGAATTAAAAAAATAGAAATTTCTATTTAACATGCTAAAGCTAATCAAAATGAGAACCACAATGTTTGTTTTTCCTTGATTAGACCCAATTTAGAATTACTATGAATTAAAAACTAAATGAACATAAATAATAATAAATTGCTATTTTAATATATATAAAATATAATTTAACACAAAAACCAAATAGATTAAAACACTACAATGTAACAAAATAAATACGATGCAATGGTCTCATGCGAGAAAAAGGTGTTTTTCGTAATGATATAACAAAATTCAAGGAAAAGGCATAATGAAATGAGATAAATTATACAAAATAGTTACATTTAATTATGCTAAGCATACTCAGTTTAACATTCTCAATTAGAAAAAAGACATGGAGCATAATATTTGAATAAAACATGCAAAACTAGACAGTAAAAATCATTTAAAACATATAAAAGCAAATAAGTATTTATTTAAGTAGAGCTCAACGACTTGAGTCCAACTACATTTTTTGTTGTCTTAATAAAATATAATTTTTAATTTTTATGAATTATAAAGGTAAACAAGCATAATAGAAATAAAGTATTATTTTAATTATAGGAATATATATATTTAAGAAAAAATTCAAGAAATATAACATAGAAAAAATCATGATGATATAAAGACCACATAATGGAAAAAAATTTTATGACGTTGTAATATCACAAAATCAATGCGAAAATGTTTACAAAATGAGATAAATTGTATAGAATTGTTGCACTCTAAAGCACTGAGGATATCAAGCACAATATCCTCGATTGTCAAATAATGTATGAATCAAGAAAAATTATTAGACACTTCCAAAACCCCAACAATGCTTGTTTTGAAATTTAAAAATGATAAACAATGAAGAAACAATTATTTTAACATTTAGTGAGCTAGAATATGACAAGTTGAAGTAATGCAATTAAACCAATTCAAGGGATCATAAATTTTCCGTGAGAGGTCATTTTATGTTAGATATTAATTTAGCAAAATAAATGCAAATAAGTTCAGTAAAGTGATAAATTGTACAATTCCATAAAACAAAAGAAACTAAGAATATTTTTTTTGACCATCAACTAAAGTACAAATTAAAAAAGAACATAAAAAAAAAAGCAAAGCCACAATAAGAAAATTATTTAAAATTATAAAACTAAATATTTAACTAATAATGCTATTTAGAAAAGTCCAATGCTTATTCATTCTCCATTAGACTGTTTGGAATTACCATGAATTACTAAAATAAATAAAAAAAGAATAACTTAAATTATTATTGAAATAGTAGGTAAATATATATGAAAGCTAAAATAAGATATTTAAAGTTGTGTAATATAAAATTTCAAATTGATGTAAAAGTTGCATATGCAACGATATTGAGTTACATATTAATTTAATTTATAAGAAAATACTTCAAGAAATTAGATAAATTTTTCCTAAAACATGCTTTCTAAAAAAGCTAAAGAGATCAAGTTTGAAATCGTTAATCATCAAATAAAATACAAATCAAAATGTAATATAAAGTACTCCAAAATGCTCTCAAATAAAATTCATAATATATAAAAATGAATATTTAATAAACAGAGCTCCTCGAGAAGAGACAAATAATATTTGTCTTGTCTCCACCAAAACTAATTTGGAATTATACTAATTACAAAATTAATTACACATAAATGAAAAATATTATTTAATATTTAGTAAGTTTATATTAAATCTAAAATGATATAAATTAACACTATCGAATATAAAAAGATCAAAGCAGTACAAAGATCACATTAATGTATAATAAAAGTTTAAAAGTATCACAACGAAATTAAAGCTAAAAATTTGAGAAAATGAGATACTTTTTGCTGGAAAGCCGTATTGAAAAATAACAACAAGATCATACATAACTTTTTCCTTTACTAAATCAGGTAATAGTTGAAATATCTCAAAAACCATGTAAACATCTAAGAAAATAAAATTTTTAAAAATATAAATCTAATTAAATAAAGGCCATCATAATGGGTCTAATGGCTTTTTCAATCTAGATTATAACTTATTTAGAAATACTGCAATTTCTTTTAAGTTAATTAGCATAAAATAATGAAATTTATTTTTAAAATATAAATAAGTACTAAAAAAATGAGTTGAACTAAAGCAATAAAATTTAACTAAATTATTCATTAGAAAGGTCACTTGATAGGAGAATTATAATTTTATAGTAATTTAACAAAACGAAAACAAAAAACCCGAGGAAGTGTGACAAGTTCTATAGGAAAGTTGCATACCAAGATTCTTAAGAGAATGAGTCTAACATCCTCGATAATCAAATCATTTATAAATACAAATATCTTTAAAAATAATCAAAAGAGAAAAAAATTAAATATTTAAAAAAACAATATTTAATTTGATAAAGCTCGTCAAAAGAAGCCCAACAAAGTTGCGTTCATCTCCAGAACATTTGGCTTTAAATTACTCAAAATTATCAATAAAAATAAGTACAAATGAAAAATATAATTTTAATATGAAATATAAATATTTAGATATATATATATATATATATATATATATATATATATATATATATATATATATATATATATATATATATATATATATATATATATATATATATATATATATATATATATATATATATATATATATGTGTGTGTATATGTGTATGTATATATGTATATATATGTAGTTATGTATGTATGTATGTATATATAAATGAAATCTTTAATAAGGTAAATTGGAACACGTCAATAGAACCAAATCAAAGTAATGTGAAGGTCATAGAATATAATATTTAGGGTTACATTATAACATAAGAAAGTGAACTAAAAAGATTTAATTAATGAGATAAATTATACAAGAAAGTTACACCCTAATATATAAAGGTTGATTCAAAATGACTAGAAAATATGCAAAACAGTAAAAAATTAAATTTCTAAAAATATAGAGTAAATGTTTAATAAGTTAGAAGTCATTAACACTAGTACAATAATTTCTATTTTGTCAAATTTGCACAAATTTTTGAATTACTAAAAATTACAAAAGTAAATAAGCTTAAATAAAAAATAATATTATTTTATTATTGAGTAAATAATATCAAACATAAAATGAGATAAATTGAGGTAAAGTAATAAAACTAAATCAAGTAATCTAAAGTCCACACAGCAGAATATTTAGGGTTACACAGTAATTCAATCAAATCGAAGCGAGAAATTTGAAGAAATAAGGTAAATGGTTTGGAAATTTTTTATTAAATGATACTAAGGCAACCTAAAGCAACATAGTTGATCATCAAGTTTCACATCAAACTAAATGTTTCATAAAATGACACAAAATCATAGAAAAAATAATATATAAAATTATACAAATTAATATTTAATTAGATAAAGATCATCGAGATGATTCCAACAAAATATTTGTTCTTGATTAAACCTCATTTGTAAGCACTAAAAATTATCCTACTAACAAAAATAACTCATAAAAGTAATTTTCGACGAAGTAGCAAAAAATTAGAGAAATAAGATAATTTGAATCAATATAACAAGAAAAAATAAAAGATAAGTAAAGGTTAGTTGAGACGAGATGTAGAGATGCAATGTAATATAATGAAGTCTATAAAATATTAGAAATGACTTAAATTATATAAGATTTTTATTCCATCATATTGAGGAAATATAGCACACTATCCTCCATCATCAACAATCTACAAAACAAAAATTCTTATAAAACATGTTAAAAATATAGAAAACTAATTATTTTGAAAAAATTATTTAATTATATTAAGCTAGACCATACGAATGTAATGACATTTTTTTCATCTCCATCCAACACTACATAGAATTAATACTAATTTCTAAAAAAATAAATAATAATAATAAATTATTATTTAATATTAATATATATTAATGTTGAAATGAGATAAATTTATTTAATATAATATACTAAAATAAAATTGGAAAATTTTGAAGAAAAGAGATAAATTGTAACAAAAAGCTATAATATAAGCTACTAAGGGGATTGAGTGCAAAATTATTAGTCATAAAAATCGTATACAAATTGATGTGCCTCATAAACCATGCCAAATGTCATGAATATAAAATATTTAAAAAATATATAAAACAGTATATCTTATGTAATAGACCTCGTTAAGATAATTCCAATGATGTTAGTTTCATTTTGATTTGAGCTAATTTTGAGATACTAAAAATTACAAAGACAAAAAATCACAAATAAAGTATTTTTTTACATTAAGTAAATCAACAATATTAAAGTGGAAATAAGAAAAATTTAAATAATGTACCTAAAAAATGAGAGATTCTTGAAGGTCGTACGAGAGGAGATTTAGAGTAATATATTAATGTAACAAATTGAATAAATATAAATAATAACATATCCAAATCTAATTATAAAATTTTACTAAATGAGATAAATTACAGAAAAAGGCTTTATTCCAAGTAAGAAATTATGTACAAATAGAAGTGATTCACAAATAATTTAAAAACTTCTTAAAATAAAATATTTAAAAAATTAAAAAAAGAACACTTGAATTGATCTATCTAATCAAGGTGAATAAAATAATGTTTGTTTTATATTTTTTAGATATCCTTTAAAATTAAATTTAATTATGAATTTAAATAAGAAAAATTCATAACAAATATTATTTAAAGACTAAATAAACATATATTAAATGAAAAATTAGGTAAGTTAAGCGAAAGTTATATAACATAATTGAAGTGATGTAATGGTCTTGCAAGGTGTGAATTGGAGTTCCATTGTAATATATCCAAATAAAAAAAAAATTTAAAAAATGAAATAAATTTTATTGGAAAGTTTGACTCAACAATACTATGGAGGTTGAGAGTAATATTCTCAATCATAAAATCAAGAATGAATAAAAATCTCTTGCAAATTGGGCAAAATTTTAAGAAAAGAAAGTAGTTTAAAATATATAAATGCTCATTTAATTTCAAGAGGTTGCTAAGATAATTCTTATGATATTTCTTTTCTTTTCTTTTCAAGATGATCTCACTTGAAATTATTAAAAGTCAGCAAATAAAAAATCTATAAATATTTCTAAAAAAAATAAATATCAATATTAAAATAAGATCTATTAAAGAAATGTGAAATAATATAATTAGAGACAAGTAAAGGTCAAATGGTTGGGGATTTGGAGCTATATATATTGAATGAAAAAGTTGCATTTAAAGATATTCAAAGACTTGATTTTGACATTCTCGAACATTAAATTAGGTATGAATAGAAATATCACTTAATGCAAACCAAAACCTTAGAAAATAAACTATTTAAATATATAATTTAATTCCATATTGCTAGCCGAAATTTGAACCATAACGTTTTCTTTATCCCAATTAGACCTTATTTGGGATTTGCTATAATTTTCCAAATAAAACAATATTAATAATAATAAAGTGAAATTTTAATATTAATTAAATATATTCAAAAGTTTGAATGAATTTATTTCAAATATTTCAATATAACAAAATCAATGCAACGTAAAAAAATAGAAAAATTAGAGATTCAAAGTGATGTAACGAAATTGAAGTAAAAAAATTAAAGTGAGGCAATTGTATAATGTAGTTAATATCATGTGTAACATGCTTGGTCATAAAATATGGAATGAAACATAATAGTTTATAAATCTTATCAAAACACTACAATATAAAATATGAAAAAAAATTTATACATAAGAAAATTCTTATTTAGAAAGAGCGCAACAATATAAGTCCAATGATGTTTTCCTTTTCTCCATTAGGTCTCATTTGGATCTCTATTGAACTAAAAAATTATATAAGCATAAATTATATGAAGTTATTATTTTAATCCAAGTAAAATATATATTGAAAAAGAAATAAGGTAAATTAAAGTTATGTAATATGATTAAATCATGATGATGTAAAGATCACATGAGAACAAACTTGGAGTAATATAGTAATATAACCAAATAAAAGTAAAAGGTTGATCAAATGAGATACATTATATGGGAATGTTTTCTTTCTTAGGTACTATGTCGATCGTGCACAGTATCTTCGATTATCAAATAATATATGAATAAAAAAGCACTTCAAATATTCTATAACACAAATTATGTTTGTTTTGAAATTAAAAAATACATATATAAAAAAATTATAATAATAGTATATAATAAGCTAAAATAAAAAAAAATTGAACAATGTACTCTAACAAATTTAAGGTGTCATAAATGCCACACTAGTGATATTTGTAGTTATTTAGTAACTTAACCAAAAAAAGAAATATATTGTACTAAATAGATAAATTGTATGTAAAAATTCTATTCTATAGTACTAAGAAGGTTTAGTTTAATATTCCATATTGTTAAATAAAGTGCAAATTGCAATATTATGAAAAAAATTCTAAAATCTCTTGAAAATAAAGTAGTTTAAAAATATAAAATTGATTATTTCACAGATAGCGCTCATTGAGCCCAATCCAACAACATTAATTTCTTCTATATCAAATTGTTTTTGGAATTAATATGAATGCCAAATTAAACAAGAATAAATAAAAATAAATTGCTATTTAAATATTAACTATATATATATTATAAAAGAAATGCTATGATTTGAAGTAATGTAATACAACCAAATCAAAGTCATATAAAAGTCACATGATAAGAGATTTTATGTTACATTGTAATATGACCAAATCAATGCAAAATACTTGAAGAAATATGATAAGTTTTATGAGAACATGCTTTCCAAGATATCAAGGAGTTCAAGTTTAACATCCTTAGTCATGAAATAACTTACAATTGAAAATATCTCATAAACAAACTAAAACACTAGAAAAAAATTTGTAAAACATTAAAAAATGAATACATAATAGGAAGAGCTGATCAAGACAAGTCAAACAACGTATGCTTTCTCAGTCAAGCCTGAAATGGAATTATACAAATTAGCAAATAAAAAAATGAATAATCTTTTTCATTTTAATATTAAGTAAATATATATCAAAGCTCAAACGATTTAAGTTGAAGCAATATAATGTAATAAAATCAAGGTTATGTAAAGGTGATGTAATAGGATAATATGAGTTTCAAAGTAATATAACAAAAGCAAATCAAAATAATTTAAGAACTAAGAAGATTGAGTGTAATATTCTCTGTTTTCAAATTAAGTATGAATTAAACTATCTCACAAATTGTGCAAAATCTTACAATGTAAAATATGTTAAAATTTAAAATAAATATATTATTAAAGAACACTCAACAAGAAGAGTCTAATGACTATCATTTCAACTAAATTGCACATAATATTGGATTCTTATGAATTACTTAAGTAAATAAGCATAAATAATAATACATAATTATTTTAATAATAAATAAATAAATATGTGTTGATACTAAAATGAGTTCTTTGAATTAATGTAATATGATAAAATCATAACATTATAAAGTTCACTTGAGAGGTGAAGGGAACTTTATAGTTGTACAACCAAATTAAAGCAAAACTTTTAAAGAAATGTGATAAATTCTATAGTGAAGGTCGATTCCATGACATTATGGGGATTGAGTACAATATTCTCGATCATAAAATCATATTTAAATAAAAGCATCTCTCAAAATTAATAAAAAATGAAATATTTAAGAAAAATGAATATTTAATTGGGTGGAGCTCATCATAGAGAGTCCAATGATGTTTGTTTCATTTCTAGTTGATGTCATTCGGATTTGCTCTTAACTACTAAAGTAGTTAAGTATTAATAATAAATTACTATTCAAATAATAGATGTATGTATGTATATATATATATATATATATATATGTATATTAAAGTTTAAATGAGATAAATTAGACACAACAATAGAAGAAAATAAAAGTATTGTGAAGGTCATGTGATAAACAATTTTGTGTTAGATAACAATATAAAAAACCCAAAATAAATAAATTTTATTAGTAAGGTAAAACATATAGGAAAGTTACACCCATAGATATAAAGGAGATCATGTATAACATACTCGACCATAAAATCTGTTATGATTTAAAACATTTTAGAAATTATGAAAAAAATAAGATAATTAATATTTTGAAATATAAATAAATATTAATATATTTTTTTTAAATTTTAAGTAATCTTGTGCCACAACTTAAATGAGATAAATTTAAGCATTTTAATATGGTCAAATAAAAATTATATCATGCTCATAAGGAGTATCATAGTTTCAACTTTATTGAACCAATTATGAGTTTAAAATTTGAACAAAATAAGAGTGCAAAAAACTGATGCAAACCGAGATAATAAGGAGATCGACTATAACTTCCATAATGATCAAATCACGTAAGAATAAGAATATTTAGTAACTAATTAAAAAGTAATATTAGATAAAATAATTAAAAAATTAATAAAGAATATTTACTTAGATAAATCTAATCTAGACGTGTCTAACAATGTTTGTTTCATAAGTATTGCATCACATCTTGAATTACATCAATTAAGAAAACAAATGAGGTAAATTGTAATATTATATGATGAAATCTGGATTGTGTAAAGTCAAAAAATAAGATTATAAGAGGATTATATGACTATCTTTCTGATATAATAAAATAAAAGAAAAAAAAGAAAAAATAAGGTAAATTGTATAAGTCAGCAACATTTGGTGATCTTAAGAATATCATGTTTGGCACCCTCAATGTCAAATATTGTACATAATGAAATCTCTTGTAAACTATAAAACATTTTGAGAAAAATTAATTACAAAATAATATGAAAAAGGATACTTAATTTCATAGTACTCATTAAGATGAGACTAATGATATTTATTTTCAAATCAATTTGACATTGCTTGGAAATATTTTGAATTTCAAATTTAAAATAAATAAATAACCCAAAAAAATATTTTACTATTAAGTAAATATATAGTAATACTAAAATAAGGTTAATCGAACAAATTAATAATAACAATAGCAAAGATAGATAAAGGACACATGATGAGGGATCTGGAGTCACATAAGTTTATGGAAAAATTTTGTTAGAAGATACAAAGAAGCTCGAGTGGAACACTCTCAATCGTTAAATAAGGTACTAATTGAAATTTCACACAAATCATCGCAAAGCCCTAGAAAATAAATTATTTATAGATATAAAAACTACTATTTAATATTACAAAGGTGTCCCAATGTGCACCATGTTGTTTATTTCATGTTAATAGAAATTTTTTAGAATTATTATGATTGACATATTAACTTAATGCAAATAAAAATTGTTTATTATTTCAAGATTAAGTAATTTTATTTTAAAGGGAAAAAAAGATAAATTAAAACATTATAATACTACCAAATGAATGTGATGTAAAGCTCACATGAGAAAAATAAGAGTTTCATAGTCATATAATCAAATTTAAGCAAAGAAAATAAAGAAATGAGATAACTAAGAAAAAATGTTGCATTTCAAGATACTATGGGTAAGAAGTGTAGCCTCCTCAATCATTAAATAAAACACAAATTGTGATGTTTTATTTAACTTGCCAAAACCCTAGAAAATAAAAAATATATATTTGGAATAATTTTAAATTATAAAGGAAACAAAAATAAATAGCAATAAATTATTTCTTTAATACTAATAAATGATAAATTAAGGTTGAAATAAGTAAAATTGAAAGAACGTATTATAACCAAATCAACATGAATAATTTCATTTTATAATAATATAACCATAATAAATTGTTAAATTCGAAGAAATGAAATAAATCTCATAGAATAGTTTCATTTTAAAAGGATAAGGAGATTGTGTGTAATATCTTTGGTTGCCAAATCAAGTACAATTAAAATTTCTTAAAAGAATTTAAAAATATAAAAACTAATTTTTTTAAAATTATAAAATTAAATACTTAATTATGTAGAGAATCTTAAGATGAGTCTAACGATATTTGTTTGATAGGTCACTTGATAAGGGATTTAGAATTATAGAGTAATATTACTAAATTAAGGTGAAGAATGCTAAAAAAGTAAAATGTTATGGCAAAATTTCGTTCAATACACTAAAAAAGATTGACTACAGTATCCTCAATCATAAAATAAAGTACAAACAAAATTATTTTATTAATCACATTTAAATCATCTAAAATAAAATATTTAAAATATAAAAATGAATATTTGATTGTATAAAGCATATTAAAATGACTCCAATGACTTTTTTTTCATCTCCATCAATTATCATTTAGAAATACTGTGAATCACCTAAGTGATAAAACATAATAATAAATTATAATTTTAATATTAATTCAACATATATGTATATATGTTAAAGCTAAAACAGCATAAAGTGATGCATCTTAGTATATCAAAATGAAAGTAATGTAAAGGTAACTTTAGAGGAGTATTAATGGTTGATTGTAATTTAAACAAATCAAAAGAAAAAGTTTTAGGAAATGAGCAAAATCTTATTTTAATGTTTCTTTCCAGAATACTAAGGATATTAATAACAATATCCTCAATTATTTAATTTGAACCAAGTTGAATCATAATGCATGCAAAATTCATAAAATATGAAAAAAATATTCAATTAGATAGAGCTCATCATGACAAATTGAATGATTTTGTTCCATTGTTATTGGACTTCATTTTAAATTACTATGAATTATCCATGTAAATAAACATAAATTATAAGAAATTTCATATTTATTATTAACTAAGTACATGTTAATTGAGATAATTTGGAGCAATGTCATATAACCAAATAAAAGTGTTACTGTAGCCAAGCTAGAAGTGATTAAAAGTGACATAGTAAAACAAACAAATAAAAATAAAAAAAAATTTAAAATAGATATATTATAGTGGAAAGTTGAATTCCATGATATTAATGAGAATGAGAATAACATACTCGATCATCAATTAAGGTACAAATTCAAATATCTCGTAAGGTTAGCTAAATCTCAAGAAACTTAAATGTATAAAATAATAAAAAATAAATAAATATTTAATTAGATGGATATCATCAAGAAGAACATAAAGACGTTTCATTCGTCTCCAACAACAGATGTTGGGAACTATAACTTATTACAAAACTAAATTAAAAAATATTAACAAATTATAAATTAAAAAATAAATAAATTTATATTAAATTTGAAACTACAAAAATTGAAACTATGTAATTTATCAAAATCAAACAAATGTAAAGCCTATTCCAAGCAACTAAAGTGATCGAATGAAATATTATTGATTATCAAAATAAAATTCAAATAAAAATATCTCATAAAGTATGTTAAAAAAAAGCAAATAATTTTTTAAGAATATAAAAAATAAGTTACAATGGTAAATTAGCTTAAATATTAACATATTTTTTTGAAATATATTGTAAATTATCATTGAATATGGAATCTTATAACTTTAAGCAATGTAATAGAACTAAAATAGTCACATGCAAACATAATAGAAGAGGAGATTTATCCATATTTAACACAAAAAGCAGATAATTTTACAAGAATATTGCATTTCATGATGGTAAATAAATCTAGTTAAGGTCCTTGATTACTAAATGGGGTATGTACCAAAATATCTTACAAGTTATTCCAATATCCTCGAAAATAAAGTATTAAAATATATAAAAATATATATTTAACAAGATAAATGTTTTTGAGATAGGTCAAATGACCTTTCTTTCATCTAGATAAAAACTTATTTGGAAATTTGGTGAATTAAAAAAATTCAATAATCATCTATAAAATAAAATTAATTGTTTTTTACATGGTAAATATATATCAAAATTGAGATGACTTTTATTTAAGCAATTTAATATAGCCAAATAAAAACTTTATCAAGGTCATAGTATTGGACAATTGAAGTTACATTGTAATACAAAAAATAAAAGTAAATTTTTAATTACAGATAAATTAGTTGGAGAAATTTTCATTCTAAGATACTAAGGAGATCTAGTGTAATATTATTGATCATTAATTTAGGCAAGATCAAAATGTCATATAAAATATATTAAATTTCTAGAGAAAAATATTTAACATTATCAAAATAAATATTTAATTTGATAGATCTCATAAAGACTACTCTAATAATATTTGTTTTTGTCTATTTCACAACACATTTAAAATAACTATCAGTTATCAAAGTAAATAAACATAAATGATATTAAAATTTTCTTTTATTATTAAATAAAAAATATTAAAGAATGAGATAACTAAAAATCATCAAAGACCGCATCGTAAATCACAACAAATTATGAAAAAAAAGTAATTATAAGTAATAATATATTAGTATTTCAATAATAAGAAACATATATTAGAGCTAAAAAAACGTAATTTGAAACAATGTTATGCAACTAACACAATGTGATGTAAATTTCGAATGAGAGTGGATTTAGACTACAATATCATATAATGGCATCAAAAAGAAACTTTCGAAGAAGTGACAAATTCTATTGAAAATGTTCTTTCCAAGATACTTTCGAGATCATGTATAAAATCCTAGATCATCAAATTACAAAAGAATCAAAATTTTTAGTAAAGCTTTCTAGAAATCTAAAAATATATTGGAAAAAATAAAAAAAAAATTTAGTTTGATATAGGTCATCAAACAATATTTATTTTATCCTCATATGACAACATTTTGAATTACTACAAATCATCAAATTAAATAAGCATAAATTGTAAAAAATTATTACTTTAATATAGAAAGCTATTAATGCTAAAATGAAGTAAATTCAAAAATTATAACATAACAACAAAAATGTAATGCCATTTGGGAGTACAGTTAGAGTTAAAAAAGGAATATAACTAATTCAAAGGAAAAAAATTCAAGAAATTAGATATGTTGTACTTAGAAGTTACACTACTTGGTACTAAGGAGATTGAGCATAACATTCTTGATCAAACCTCACTTTAAATTACCTCAAATTACCAATGCAAATAAGCATAAATTATTATCAAACATTATTTTACTTTGAAGTAAATAAATATAAAAGGTTAATATAAAGGGAAGTAATGTAATAAACCAAATTAAGATAGGGTAAAGATCACACAAAAGGAGAATTATATTTAAGTACTAATATAACCAATTTATAGTAAAAATTTTTAAGAACTAAAATAAATTATGTGGGAAAGTTGCATTCTAATACTAAGGAGATCAAGTGAAATATCCTCAATTTTCAAATTAGCTATGTGTAAAAATCCACAATAAAGAATGCCAAATCATATAAAATAAAAAAATTAAAAATATAAAAGAATAAATACATTAATGAACCTAACATATCAAAACAAGTTCGACGGCTTCTATTACATATTAATCGGACATTGTTTGGAATTCAAAAGAAATGCTCCAATGAATATGCTTAAAAAATAATAAATAATAATAATAATAACAAAAAGTATGTTTATGTGAAGGAAAAAAAAGATAAATTCAACCAATGTAATTCAATAAATTCAATGCATGTTGTGGGCCGCAAATAGGAAAATTAGAATAACATAGGAATATGACAAAACTAATGTGAAATATTTATAGAAGTCAAATGAGTTAAATTGAACGAAAATGTTGAATAAGTAAAGATTATTAAATAAAATATAACAACATCGATATAAAATCAGGTATGAATAAAAATCCCTCATAAAGTATGCAAATCCCTTAAAAAAATTTATGAATATATAAATATTAATATTCAATTCATTGTAATTCACTGATAAAACTATAATGGCTTTTGTTTCATCTCGATAGAAACTCATTTAGAATTATAGCAAATTCCTAAAGTAAATAATTTTAAAATTGAAAAATTATTATTTTTATTTCGAACGAATATAATAGAAAGGTGAATGAAGAAAAATTGGTGTATTGTAGTATAAATAAAACAATGTGATGTTAAGGTAACATTAAAAGAAATTTTTTTTTGTAATATTTTCACCAAATCAAAGTGAAAGAATTGAAGAAACAAGATAAAGCATATGGGACGATTAATTCCAAATTATTAAAAAGATCAACTATAATGTCCAAGATCCTCAAATAAGTTATGTTCCAAAATATCTTATAAAACATAATAAAACCCTAAAATATGTGACATTTAAAAATGGTAAAAACAAATAGTTAATTACATTGATGTTTACGAGATGAATGTAACGACATTTTTTTAATATATCTCATTAAGAATTACTACAAATTACTATTTTAAATAATCATTAATACTAATAAAATATAATTATAAAATTTTTAGGTAAAAATACTTTGATGCTGAAATAAGCGAAACTAAAGCAACATAAAAATAGGATTTAAAGCATAGTAGAAAGAAGATTCAGCATTACATAGTTATATAACCAAATGAAAGAAAAAATTTGGAGAAATGAGATAAATTATATGGAAAGGTAATTCTCCATGATATTTAAGAGATAGACAGTAACATTGATGATCATCAAATTAGATACAAATAAAAAATGTTTCGTATCGCATGTAAAAATAATAAAAAATAAAATATTAAAATTATAAATTTGTAACATTTTTTTGGTTAAGTGTTTATGTGAGTCTAACAACATTTCTTTTCACTGTATTGGACCTCATTTAAAATTGCTATGAATTACCAAAATGAATATCAATAAAGATTAAAAATTTTATTAATATTTAATAAATATAATTTTTATAGCTTAAATAAATTAAATTGTATTATTACAATATAAACCAATTAAAGTAATGTGTATGGGGAGTAGGACTTAAAGATACGAAGGAGCTCGAGTGTTTCATTCTTGATCATCAAAAAAGAGACGAAGCATAATGTCTCATAAAATATAATAAACTATGAAATATATTATGAAATAAGCATAAATAATGATAAATTCCTTCATTTATATTAATTAAATATTTATGAAAGCTGAAACAAGAGAAATTAGATTAAAGTATTTTAACCAAATAAAAGTGATGTAAAGGTTACAAGAGAGAAGATTTAGAATTTCATAAAAATTTAACTAAATCAAATAAAAAATTCGAAGAAATGAGATAAATTATTTAGAGAAGTAGTTTTAAATGACACTAATGAGATCAACTATAACATCTTTGATCATCAAATCAAGTACAAATCAAAATTCTCATAAAGCATGCAAAAATCTTTAAAATTATTAAAAATTATAAAGTTAACTAATTAATTAGATAGTGTTTGCTTAGATGATTCCAATGACATTTGTATTGTCTTCATTGAACAAACTTTTCAATTACTACGAATTACCTGGTGAAGTAAACAAAAATTGAAATAAATTATTATTTCAAAATGAAATAGATATATATTAAGGCTTAATTAAGTATATTTTTGTAAAGTAACCTAACTAATTAAAAATTATGTAAAGAATACATTAGAGTAGATTTATATTTATATAGAAAAATAAGCAATTCAAAGTGAAAAACATGAAATAGGAAAACTTTTATAAGGATGTTGCATTTCGTGATTCTAAGAGGATCAAGTGTAACATGCTCAATCATTATATATGGAACAAATCAAACTATCTTGTAATCCATACCAAAATCTTACCAAATTATTTTTTTATAAAAAATATAAAAAATGAATATTTAATTACATAAAAAGCACATTGAGGCAAGGTCAGTGATCTTTGTTACATTTCCAACTGTTGTCGTTTGGAATAACTATAAATTATTAAATTAAATAAGTAAAAATAATATCAAATTATGATTTTAATATTATGACAACATATATATATTAAAGATAAAAAAAGGTAAATTGAGGCATTTTAATATTACAAAATGAAACTAATCTAAACATCACATTAGAAGAGTATTAAAGTTTCTTAGTAAACGACGAAGTCAACAACAGAAGTATGGTCAAAGTTGTTACACTCGATCTCTTGAGCATATTGGAATGCAACGTACCAATAAAATTTATCACATTTCTTCTAATTCTGTTCTTTGATTTGGGTTTATTATAACGTTACTCTAAATTTTTTTTGTAGCAGTACCTTTGCATTACATCAATTTATCTTAATTCAAATATAATATTTACTTAATGTAAATATAATAATTTATAATTTTTTAAATTTATCTTCTTCTGTAACTAATGGTAGTTCCAATTGTGAAATGATCAAGGAAAAGTAAACATTATTAAGCTTATATAAATATGCTCTATAAAATTAAATTTTATTTTTAAAAACTTTATAAATTTTTTATTTTCTGATGTTTTGAAATGGTTTATGAGAACTTTGGATTCTTACATGATATGACATTCAAAGCTACTACACATGATGTACTCCTTATCACGGATTGCAACTTCTTAAACAATTTATCTTATTTTTTACAATTTACCCTTTGATTTAGTTTTATTACTTTGTAAATCTAAATCTCTCCTATTCCAACCTTTTCATTGCCTTTATTTGGGTATGTTATATTACCTTAATTTGTCTCATTTAAAATTTAATATATATCTATTTAATATTAAAATAATAATTTATTATGATTTATGGTAATTCAATTTGGTAATTTGGTATAATTCCAAATGAGATTTGATCAACACAAAACAAATATCATTAGAGGCATGTAGATATGCTTTATCAAATTGAATATTCATTTTATAACTATAGATATTTTATTTTTTATGAATTTTTCCTACCTTATGAAGTATTTTGTTTCATACTTGATTTGAGGAATAGAGATGTTAAAAAATAATCACCTTCTTATCTTGGATAGTAACTTCTCAACATAATTTATCAAATTTCTTAAAAACTTTTGCTTTAATTTAATTATAATGCTAAGAAACTCTTATTATCCTATGTTGTCACTTTTACATCTCTTTGATTTGGCTATATTTCACGACTTAATTTACCTTATTTCAACTTTTATAAATATTTTTGTAATCACAAAACACTAATTTACTATTATTAATTCTCATTTAATTTAGTAATTTATAATATTTATAAATGAGAAATCGCAAAGCCTAATAATCATTTTTAAACCCACCTCAATGAGCTTTATCCAAGAAAATATTTTTTATTTTTATTAATTTTTTTCTAGTATTTTGATATTTTTTATGAGTCATTTTAAATTGTACTTGATTTGACATTCGAGATTATTATACTAAATCTTTTTTATATCTTATAATGAAAATTTCATGTACAATTTATCTCAATTTTAAAAAAATTTTAACTTTGATTTTTTTATTACTTTGTAAACCTAAATTATTGTTATTATGGCTTTTGAATTTCTTCAATTTGGCTATATTTATTTAATTTTGTTATTTGTAATAATTAGAATGAATGTCTGATCAAAACAAAACAAAGGTCATTAGACTTATCTTGACGAGCATTATCAAATTAAATGTTGTTTTTTTTTTAACTTTTTTATATTTTTAATTTGTTTTAAAAAAATTATTGTCATTTATACATGATTTAATGGTAGAGGATGTTACACATGACTTCCTATGTATCTTGAAATAAAATTTTCTTGCACCATTTTTCACATTTCTTCAAATATATCTCTTTGTTTATTTTGGCCTCAATTTGAATCATTTGGCTTTGTTGTATTATTTACACAACATTAAAAAAGAAATTTACCATTATTTATTACTTTTTTATTTTTTGGTTAAAAATAATTGTATAACATTTCTATTTGTAATACTACAAACTTTAGCACATCTCAATAATCTCTACAAAAATCACTTTTATTTTGTATCTCATTTTAGCTATAATAATTATATTATTTATTGTTAACATAATAATTTATTATTATTTATGCTTATTTCTTTTTATAGTTCACGAAAATTCTATCAGACACCAATTGAAGACGAATCAAATATCAATTAGATTCACTTTGTCAAGCACTATAAACTTTAAAAATAATTTTTATGTTTAAAAATATTTTTTTCTATGGTTTTGACGTGTTTCATTAGACAATTTGATTCATACATGATTTGATAATTGATGATTTTACACTCACATGGCTTATTATCTTAGAATGCGACATCCAAAGTAATTTAACATATTTTTCTTAAAACATTTCACATTTATTTGGAAAAATTACATAGTTTAAATTTCTCTCACCTCTAACATTAAACTATATTTACATAATATAGAATTACTAATTTTGTAATGTTAATTGATAGTAATTTCCAATGTAGTTTGATGATGACAAATTAAGAAGGACAAGACTTTCCCCAATGAGCTCTATTATAAAGGTGTAATTTTTCTCCCATATAACCATTGCGCCACTTTATTTTTTTTATGTTCACTTGCTTCAAGTTATCTCCTTTCAACTTTAGTATAAAACTTCATTTAATATTAAGGAAATCATTTACTATTTTTTGCTTATTTATTTTGGTAATTAGTGAAAGTTCCAAATGAGGTCCAATGAAGGCATAAAAAGTCATTGGCTCGCCTTAATGAGATCTATTAAATTAAAAATTCTTCCTTGTATTTGTAATTGTTTTATTTTCTATAGTTTTAGCATGTTAATGAGACATTTTAATTTTTACCTAATTTCACAAATAAGAATGTTAAACTTTTTCTCCTAAGTATCTTAAAATATAACTTTCTTATACAATTTATCTTATTTCTTTGATTTTTATGCTTTAAATTTTTTATACTATGATAAAACTCTAAATCACCTCTCATGAAATCCTAATTTTCATATTATTCAAAAAACTATTGTTATTTATCATTACTTACATTGGTAATTAATAAAAATTCTAAATGAGGTCATACTGAGATGAGGAAATTATCATTGGACTCATCTTATCGAGCTTGGTAAAATTAAATATTCAACTGTATATTTCTTAATGCCTTTTTTCTAGCTGCTTGAGCTCGTTTTAGGTGTTATTTTTACTTGTAACTGAATTAATAATCTTAGATGTTACACATGATCTTCTTAGCATAATGCAATTAAATGTTGATATTTTAATTTTCAAATGTTTCATTTTTGAGAATTTTGTCAAGATTTATATGGTATTTACACTAATTTTTTTAATTTTTTTGATATTAAAATGAAACATATTAGTATCTAGAAATGTTGCTTTGTCATACAATTTATCTCATTTATTTAAATTCTTCACTTTGATTTCGTATGTTATTATGGATATGAAATTCTTCTCCCTACAACTATTACATCGCATTGATTTGGTCATATTGTAGCAGTTTAATTTATGACATTTTAGCAAATTTTATCATTTTCTTAGTATTAAAAATAACATATTTTTATTATTATTATTTATGCTTAGGCTTATTCGAGAAAAAGAAATATGGTTGAAATTGTTTCAATGACCTTATTATAATTAAATTAATATATTCATTGTTTTAAATTTTTTATTTTCTTGATTTAAAGATGAGGATATTACACATCTCCACTTTAGTATGTTGTAATACAACTTTCTTGTATGATTTATTGCATTTGCTAAAATTTTTCAATTAGATTCCCTTAAGCTATTATGAAATTCTAATTTTCCATTCCTGTTATCTTTACGTCACATATATTGGCTAAATTATTTTGCTTAAATTTATCTAATATCATGAGTGCCTTTTTCATATCAAATAAAAAATAATTTACTATAATTTATTTTTATTAAGTTTGTTAATTTTATGTAATTCTAAATGAGATACAATTGAGATGAAACAACATTGATGGATTCATCTTGATGAACTCTTTCTAATTAAATCTTAATTTTTATGCTATTAATTTTTTTATTGTCATTAGTTTTGGCATGTTTTACTTGCCATTTGGACTAATAAATGATTTAACAATCAAGGATTTTATGATCAATCCCCTTAATATTTTAGAAAGCTACTTTTTCATAAAATCTTTTACATTTTTCAATTTTTTACTTTTATTTTGTTATATTATATATAACTATTAATCTATTCTCATTGGTGCTTTATATTGTTTTTATTTGGTTCAATTTATGTCATTTTTACTCTAGCATATATTTGCTTCTTTTAAAAAAAAATATATCTTATTACTTATGCTTACTTACTTTGGTGACTAGTAGTATTCTAAACAAGATTTGATCAAGTTAAAGTATTATATTTGTGTGAATTATTTCTTATAATGTTGAAGTTTATGATATACCCTAAATAACAAGCCTAGTCTTGTCTCCAATAGTTACTTCATTTTCATATTGTTTATTTTTCAGTACTTATTTAGCTCTAGTATGCTATTAATCAATAAGCATGAGAATTAAATCTAATACAAAATTTTTAAAGTTTTTTCTAACTATTGATTCATGACATCAACTTACACACTTGAGAGTATCTTCATCAAATATAGTTTCTATGAAAAATATAAGTGTACTATAAAAACTCATGTTCAAACTCCTTCATTAGCATGCCATCTATTTGATTCCTATAGATATTGATACTAACAATCTCCAAGTACTTGTTGATGAGCTTCTTTTAGATATTCAATGAAGTCTAGTTTATATTTCTCCATTTTTTCAATACAAGGTACATAAATAACTCCTTGAAATCATTCACTCTTTTTTATTAATTATTTTTGTAATTCAGTCATCAAACATAGCATGTATGTTATTACCAATCTAATGTACAAATTAAAGTGTCAAACTTTTTTGTTATCTCTTCTCTATCAAAATAAAATTACAAATGTAAATCTAAAAAAATCATAACAATTAAAAATTTTATTAAAATTTAAAATTCAAGAAACTTAACTCCAAGCATGTAAACTTTATTTTTTTCCCTTATACAGTCTTACATGTAATCGTAAGTGAAGGATATAAACTGTTCTCATATTTTCCACTCCTTATAATAATCATATAAATATTTTTTTAAAATTTTTTTTCAACTAATATTATTTTTATCTTTTTGATCTTCTAATCAATTCAACGAAGGTTATGATGGTCATATTTTTATTCTTATAAAACTTAACTCTACTAAATTTAAAAAACACAATATCAATCACAAATCCAAGTTTCTTTTCACCTAAACATATGCACCTTGTGTCCAAGATAATAATCTCTAAACGTCCACTCACTCAAAGCTCATTTAAATTTGATGTCCTACATAACCTAGTGTTTCTTTCCCATCTTTTTTATATTGAATCCTTAAGTCAACTTTTATTTAACTATGAGCTCATAGGTTTAACTTTTTAATAATAAATAATATGTCATTCAATCAAATTTCAACAAATAATGTCAAGGAAAAAATATGATAATGACTTTTTTGTCATATTTGAATTCATTTTGTGACAACTATATTCTCTAACTAACAAGTTCTACATGATTAATATTCATCAATAATGAGCTAGGACCTCAAATATTTTGTTAATGACCTACAAAAAAAAAGAAAGCATGGCTTTTCTTCATAGGCATTAAAATTTGAGACACACTTACAAAACTATCTAAGCATTAAATTTAAGAACCCAAAATATCTTAGGCTAAATTGTGGTAAAGTGTGCATGTTATGCTTTTGTAAAGAAATTTCTAGAAGTTGTTTCCGATAGAATCCAATTATATCAATTATGCTTTAGATTTATTGATTCCTTAATTAAATAATCAAGTTTAAGATATTCAAATTTAGAACAATAATTGCATAAAATATGATTTTGCTTGGTAATCAAATGTATGAAAAGGAGAAATAATTGACGTACTGAATACATCAATATATGATTTTTTTAAATCTATAATTGTCATGAAAACATAAGTTATTTGTCGTCACATCGTTGAAAAGTAATGCATTTTTAAACATTTATAAATCAAAAAAAAATTACTCATTTTCAAAAGAATAAATGAAGTGGCACCTGAAGGTAAATGTGAATGTTACAACTATATACATGAGAAAAAAGCTATTATAGTTTGATTTTAGATAATAAATTTTATTTTCAATTGATTTAAAATTTTCAAATTTTTCTTTAAGAAAATAATTTTCTTTCCTTAACTTGTCATTCCCTAACTTTAAAGCATCATTTCATGTAATATATTTGAACAATTTAATTTCACAATCTTTATTTGAAACATTCAAACATGAAAAATTAAAAATATAAGAATGAAATTGATTAGTTAAATAAATATTTTCTTCTTTAAGTGCATCATATTTTTCAAGCAATTCAACTATTATAGATTCATGTTTTGCACAAAATTTCTTAACATCATCATAAATGTTAATTAATATTTTATGCTTAAAAACAAATTTAAAAAAGGAATTTGGTGTTTTAGCACTGGATTCAAAGATAAACTCGTGGCTAGAATAAGAAATACTTGATATAAGTTTACCATCATGATTGATCTCTAAATTGAGTTTCTAGGTTTTTCACTTCTCCTTCTCTTCTTTCTTCATTTGGTTCATCTACTTGTTATCATCACTAGTAACTTAAGATTTGATCTACCAATGAACCTATCTAATCCTTACATAAACACAAATGAAGTTGTAACCATACACACTCTCACACCAATTTCTTGAGGCAATGTTTGGAATAAGTAATTCATTCCTTTACCATCTAATTGAGTTAACATTACTGACTAAGTACCCTATCTTTTGGAAGTACAAAAGAAAAAAATTTCACCCTTAAATTATGGAAGATGACTAAATGAAAATTCCTCTTGAAAAGCTTCGTAAATATCCATTATTAGTGAAGTCAAATTGAAATAAATAAGGAAATTAATAAACATAGCCATTTTGGCAAGAATAAAAAATGATAATATAGAAATTAGAAATTAATGTGCATCAAAAATAAAAATTAATTAAATTTTAAAAAATAAATAAAGCACACATGATGGATCACGTAGGTGATTTAACCCACATTTTAGAAGGAACTCACTCTGAAACTAACTCCAGTGAAAATGAGTGTGCGAATCCTATAAGATGATGATGAATTGTGGGTTTTAAAATATTTTTATTCATTTTAGAGTTCAATTATTTTTTAAATATTCTTTGCAAAAATAATTTTATGTTTAAAAAACATTAATTTATAAAAATATTAATTTATAAATTTTATGATTAAGAAAAATACATAAAAAATTAAAATGCTACATAGAATGTGTAAGTGATTTCATTCATACAAAAACCTACATCGACCCCTAACTGAGATTGAAAAAAATCTCCACTAGGGAAATAGTTAAAACATAAGATGGTTTCTTATGGTTCACTTCCAACATATTACTTTTTGTAGGATCAACTACATCCTTGGCTTTTATGAGCTCAACTCCAACTCAATTTTTTAAGTCATCAAACAAGACAGCCTTTTGCAAATGTCAGGTAGCCCAACCAAAATAAATATAAGAAAAATAAACTTTCTTAAAAAAGCATACAAATTTTCTAATTTTTGTTGATAAATATACAAAGGAACAAATTGAAATTAAAATAATAAAATATTTAACCATAGCTGGAAAAATTAAGAATTTAAACTAATCATAAGATGTAAGTGCTCAATTAGAATTTGGTACAACGCTTCATTATTATTTCAAAATGTTGTTAACAATTATTAATCACTTCATTTTAGATAGTACTTGCAGAGGTGCCATTTGGGAAGAACTTTAAGGGTGTTTCTCAAGTAGACCACAGTGTCGAACGAGTTTTGATTTAGCTCAAACTTTATCCTTTACATCACATTTATACGCTTCATTGCTTTGTTCTCCCATTTTCATTTTAAATCCAAATTTTTAAAAAGTTCACTTGCATTTGTCATCACAACTTTTTTGTCCTGCAACAAGTTTTCCATACATTTTTGGAGATCATATAGTTGGTTCTTGATTCAGATGTTCGCTAGTTCCCAATCATAATCATCATTGATGATACATAGGAAATTTGATCGATGGACTTTTCTTTTGTAGCACCATGGTATCCCATGATGAGGATCAAGCAAAAATATGTTTTCATTGCAACCGGGAAAATTTTGGCATAAACAACCAATCAAGGACACCCCAAAATTTTGTGTTTGTGCTTCCAAGCTTAGGGTTTACTTAAGAAATGAAGAATTGCTGACAATCTACAGTTAGAAATAAGATACATGATCAACTAGCTACGTGCTTTTGTTTTCAATTATGGATCCACATATTGAGTTGACCAAGACTTAGTGTATTATATTGCACTTGTGATCTTCATTTATCAACTTATATCGCCTTCTAATTTATAACTTGATACTGTTATAAAACCAAAATGGTGGGTGCTTTGCTTTTGCACTTGCAAACTCACCCTAATTGGATCCGAATCTTACTTTTACTTCAGTATTTCTAAATGTTTTTAGGCTCAGTGAAGTTGTGTTTTCCTTAGTGATTGGATACGAGCTATAAAGTCAGGCCGTTATCAGCCAATACAAGAATATTTGGGAAATTGGGACCTCGCTCTGGAAGTGTTTTCTTTTCTTTGAAATGTCTACTATTTAGCTTTGTCAATGTTACACGTTTGCTATCAATTTCGAGCCTTTTTATTGATTAATTAACTAAAACTTTGGTAAAAAACTTTGATGTGATCCCACCAAAACATTAATCTGCAATATCATCCACTTGGGAATGGATATTTGAAATTCCTTTGCCTTTCCACTCTAGCTACCTTTGCATTTTTTCATTGCCATAAAAGGAGCTCTAAAGCATTACAAGAGGTGTCTGGCTCATGCTTATCAAACTCATTGTCAATGCCTTATCTAAAGGGCACTATCTTTGTGTGGTGGTTTGGTCCACCCATGGACTTGCATCTATATTAAAAAAAAACTATCATATAGGATGATGTTGTCAAATTCGCACTAGAGCTACTGTCATTGTTAGGTCAGGGAAAGGTATTTACAAAAAATTTTGATGATAACCATTACAAAGTAGAAGAAAAGCTTTCTTAAAAGCTATTAATAGAAAACCTAAAAACCTTTTTCAAATGCTTAAATAATTCTTTTCAAATCCTTAGCAAAATGACACAACTAAGGACTTGTGAAGTAGCGGTTTGGTGTGGTGAATAAAAGCAGCATTATCTTCATAGAGGCATTCGTGTATGTCTGATAAAATAGGTTTAAAAGCAAATTAGTTATGGATGGTTGGATGAAGTCAAATAAGATGAAGATCTTTCAATTATTCAATAATAAAATAAAAAAAGATTGCATCTTGAGAACTCAAAATGGATAAATTAGAGCTGTATGATTCAAGAAAAAATATTTGAAAAGGATTGCCATAACATGAAGTCAGACAAGGTGACAAACTCATATTTTTCGCATGTAGTAATCACTTCATAAAGGATGAAACTTTTACAATCCATTTGAAGGTCAGATGGTGACAAATCTCACAAGCTTTGCATATGGAATGTTGGATATGATCACCACAACGAGATTGTAGAAATGAACAATCAGACAATACTCATTGTTTTGGAAGTATATGGGCATGAAGGATTAGTCCCACAATTTATATATGCAAATGTTTTACACTTTATAAGTGTTCACATGAGTGTTATGTTCAAGACTAATTCGGGTTGGCTTCCACCTTATGTGCCTAAGGTTTCATCACCTACTTCACTCATATGATTATTGGGCCTCGCCTAAAAGAGGTTCCAATCTCTAGCCCCTAAGCTCAGAAATGCCCTTTTAGGCCTACTCAGCTCGAGAGCTTTGCAGTTGTGCAAAACTTAAGATGTTTATTAAATTTTTTTTAATTATGAAAACAATAACAACTTAATTTTTTTATTAATTATTATTTGATAGTCAACTTATTATAAAAATTGGCAAATAAACAAGAGTAGAATTTAATGAAGAAAAGAATTATAAAAAAATATAATCATATGTTTCTTAAACCAATGGTTTAAGAAGGATTTGCTCCCAAAAAAGAATGAAAAAATTGAAACCTATAAATTTTCTAAATCATGAACATCTTTAAACTATTAGATCCTTGAGATTAATGGAGTTGTGTCATTTTAATCAAAAATATTAAATTCAATTTCATGATAAAATAAAAATCTTTTGGAATTTTATCTGCAGGCTTTCAATCTTTAATGTTTTTGGAACACTCTATTGTACTTTGAAGAATACAAGTTCACCATCTTCAAAAGTATAAGGTTTGCTCTTTACATTTAAACCTCTTTCATTCTAAACAAGCTCATTATCATAAAATACTAAACATTTGATTCTTGACTCACCAAACACAAAAGTGGTCTAATCTTGTGTGACATCATTGGGCTTTTTTTTAAATGTTTCCTAATCGACACAACACAAACATCATTGGGCTTATTTTTATTAGGTTTACCAAATTAAATAATCATTTATATATTTCATAAATTTTTTATTTTCTATTGCTTTGGTATTATGTTCATGGCCTTTTGTCTTTTACTTGATTTCATGATCAAGGTTTTTATTCTTGATTTTCATAGTATCTTTGAATTCTGGTATCTTATACAGTTTTTCTTATGTTGGAAAGTTTTTGCATTAATTTTGTATATTACAATGTAACAAAAATTCTCATCTTGTGTGACATTTAAATTTTATTCATTTATATCTTCTCAATTTCAATATTTGTTTACTTAATATAAAAATAATAATTCTTTTACTCGCAAACTTTTGCATGTTATAATTTGTGGCAATTTTGAAAGGGTCCTGATCAAAATGAAATAAATGTCAGTAGACTCATAAGAGGTGAGCTTTTTTAATATAATAGTCATTTTGATATATTTTTTTAATACTTTATTTTCTCTTATTTTAGCAAGATTTATGAAACCTTTGCATTTATACCTTATTTGGTAATTAAGGATGATACACTCGACCTTCTTAATATCTTTGAAAGCAACTTCTTTGTATAATTTATCATAATTTTTCTAATTTTTGGTTTGATATAGTTAGATTACTCTATAACTCAAAATAATTTTTTCTATGAACTTTACGTCAATGTCATTTGCTTATAGTACACAACTTCAGTTCATATCATTTCAACTTTAATATATGTTTACTTTTTATTAAGAAAATAATTAATTTTTTTTTATTTTCTTTCATATTTCATAGAAATTAGAATTTTTGTCCATTCAAGTTGAATCATACATCATTACATGCATCTCAAAGATCTCAATACTATTAAATATTTAATTTGGAATTTTTACTTATCATATTTTCTATGGATATTCCATGACATGTAAGACATTTTGATTCTTACTAGATTTGATGATAAAAGATTCTCCTTTTGCTTCCTTTAGTGCCATGGAGTTCAACTTTTCTACATAATTCTTCTCATTTGTTCATATTTTCTAATCTATTTGGTTATATTAATATGTTACTTTAAATCTCTTTCATTATAAACTTCACATCACTTTAATTTTCATATATTATATGGCCACAATTTATCTCATTTTAGCATTAATTTTTTTATTATTTTTTCTTATTTACATAGTAATTCATAGAAATTCTAAATGATATTTAAGAGAGAGGACAGACATGTCATTTGTCTACTCTCAACTCATGCTATCCATGCAAATATTTATTTCTACATTTTGAAAACTTTTAGAATGTTGGAATACATCTTTCCTATAAATTTACCTCATTTATTGTAGTTCTTTTCTTAGACATTGTGTTATCGGTATGTAAATCAAATTCTCCTCTCATGTGACATTTCATAAATTCTTTTTTTTATATTACTTTGCATGGTTTATCTCATTTTAGGTTGAATATATATTAAGTTAATGTTAAAAAAATAATATTTTATTATTATACATATTCATTTTAGTAATTCATAGTATTCAATTCAAGGAATAATAGAGTTTAAACAAACATCATTTGATACATCCTATTGAGGTCTTTAAAATTAAGCATAATAATTTTTATAATTTAAAATTTTTTATGTTATATTTTTTCCCTCAATATTTTTATTGTCATTGAATGGAACTTTCGTATACAATTTATCTCATATTTTATATGTTTTCACTGTGATTTTTTTTCATCATTATGTAATTCTAAATGTACTGTTTATAACCTTCATATTGCTTTAATTTGCTATTGATATGTTACTTCAACTTATCTCATTTCAATTTGAATTTACATTTACTTAAAATTAAAATAGTACTATTTTATTTCTTATATTTATTTAGTTTTTTAATTAATAGTAATTCCAAATGCAGTCTTATTGATATGAAAGAAGTGATATTCAACTCGTAACTATGAGCTCTATCCACTTAAATATAAATTTTTATCTTTTAAATATTTATTTTCTCTTTTTTTCAATCCTTTACTAAATATTTTTTTTGTAGCTTATTTGATGATTGAGGATATTACACTCAACCACCTTAATATCTTTAAATGCAAGTTTCTCGTACAATTTATCTTAGCTTTCATATTCTTTTATTTTATAGTTTTATTTTCTTTGGCTTTTGTATGCATTATGAGATATTTTGATTCTTAATTGACTTTACTTTCATGGATGCTACTCTCGGTCTCCTCAATAACTTGAAATGCATCTTTCTTGTATAATTTTTTTCATTTCTTCAAATTATTTATTTTGGTTTTTTATTACAATGACACTTTAATTCTACTATCGGGTGAACTTTACATCTCTTTTATTTGGTTATATTGCATTGCATAAATTTTCTAATTTTAGCTTCAATATATCTATACTTAATATTAAAACAATAATTAGTTGTTATTTTTTATTAAATTTGATAATTCATACTAGTTCTAAACTAAGTCTAATTGAGACAAAATAAACATCATTCAGTATACCTGGATGTGTGCAATCAATAAAATATTTTTTTTAAATAAACTTATATGTTTTATTTTCCATTTGTATAGCTTGCTTTATGAGATAATCTAACTTGCATCATATTTGATAATGGAACTTACTACATTTAATCCCATTACTGCCTTATAATTCCACTTTCCCATGATAATGAACAAATTTCTTCAAATGTCTAGCATTTATTTTGCTATATTACTTTGTAACAAGAAATCACCTTTTGTTTGACTTTCACAATACTTTTATTGAATGATATTATATTAATTTAATTTATCTCACATCGTTTTAATAAATATTTTCATAATATTAAATTTTATTTTATTGTTATTTATCATTATTTACTTTGATAATTCATAGTAATTCCAAAAAAGTTTATTATATTCATCTTTATTAGCTCTATCTAAGTTAATCTTCATTTTACAATTTTTAATATTTTATTAAAGGTTTTTTATTTATTTTATAAGATATTTTTCTTATGCCTGATTTGATTATTGAGGATGTCATGCTCGATCTTTTTAGTGTCATATATTGAAATTTTCTCACATTACTTATCTCATTTTGTTAAATATTTTTCTTTTTTATTTTGTTATATCACTATGTTTGATATACTCTCATTTGACATTTATAATGCTTTGATTTGATTATGCTACAATACCTTAATTTATTTTTTTTTGACAATAATATATAGTTTCTAAATATTTTAATAAAATTTTGTTCTAATTTATGGTTATTTACTTTAGTAATGTGTAGTAATTAAAAATGAGGTTCAATTTAGCCAAAATATCCTATATTCAACTAATCTATATGTGTTTTACCTTATTAAATATTCACTTTGAATTTTTTTGATATTTTATTTGCTGTGCAATTGGTAAGCTTTATGAGACATTTTTATTTGCACCTGCTACACCATATCTCTTTTGTATCTTGGAATATAACTTTCACATAAAACTTAGCTCATTTCTATAAATTTTTCACTTTAATTTTCTTAAATTACTATGTTACCCAATATGTGTTTTTCAATTTATCTAAGTTTGGCTTTAATATTTATTTCTATATTAGTTTAACATTATGAAAATATTTTTTAACTAACATTGCTTATTTAACTTGGTAATTTAGATTAATTACAAATGAGGTCCAATTGAAATGAAACAATTGTCGATGCAATCTTTTCAATAGGCATTATCTAAGTAAATATTAATCTTCAAATTTGAAAATATATTTTTTATTTTCTTATCTTTTATAAGCCCTTCCTACATTTACCTAATTAGATTATCGAGGATGTCATACTCGCTCTCGATAGTACCTTCAAATGCAACATTTTCGTACAATTTAAATTATTTCTTCAATTTTTTTCCTTTGATTTCAATATATTTCTACAAAAGTCTTCTCTCATGTGACTTTTATATCGCTTTGATTTTCTTTTACAACATTACTTCAATTTCTATTACTTTGCCTTTAATATGCATTTACTTAATGTTAGCATAATAATTTTCTGTCACATTTACTTATTTACTTATCTAAATTGCAACACTTCCAAATTTTACATAATTGTTTAATGCTTTATGAGATTTCTCCAATCGTACTGCATTTGGCAATCATAGATGCTTAGATTCACTCTCTTTAACAACTTGGAATGCTAATTTCTTATTTAATGTATCTTATTTTCTCGATTTTTTTGTTTGATTTTCTTGTTACTATATAGCTATAAATAAAATATTGTCTGACCTTTACATTATTTTTAATTGATTATATTAGAATGGTTCAATTTATCAAATTTTAGTAATGATATATATTTAATTAAAATTAAAGAATAATGTATTATCATTCTTGTCTATTAAAATTGATTATTTTAATAACTCAAAAGGACATTTAATTGACATGGAAGAAACATCATTGGACTCATCTCTATGAGCTTAAACTATTTAAATACTAATTCCTATATTTTAAATATTTCATCTTTTTTAATTCTAAATGTTTTTGAGGCATTTGATTCAGGAAAGAATTGATGATAAAGGAACATATCGTTGATCTAGTTAGTATATTGGAATGCAGCCTTCCCATTCAATTTATTATAATTTTACAAAAGTTTTTTTTTGACTTAATTATATTTTGATTTAACTATAAATCTACTCTTATGTAAACTTCATATTACCTTAATTTTTTTATACTATGTTACTTCAATTTATCTCTTTCTATTTTTAACAAATATCTATTTAATATTAACATAATATCATATCATTATCTATGCCCTTTTTTGTTTGGTAATTTGTAGTAACTCCAAATGGGGTCTCATGGTGACCAAATAGTGTACATGGAGTCATCTCATTAAGCTTTATTAAATTTAAAATTTATTCTTAATATTTTTTAATTATTAAAATTTCTAGAGTTTTCGCATGTTTTAGAGGGCATTTTGATTCGCAGAAGATTTGATGATCGAGTATGTCGTACTTGAGCACCTTAATATCATAGAAGTCAATGTTTCCAAACGTAATATCTCATATTTCTTAGTTTTTTTATATTGCTATGTTGTTCTGTAATCCTAAATCTCATCCCCATGACCTTCACATTGTTTTGATTTTGTTATGCTACATTGCCTCAATTTATGTCATTTTAGCTTTCACATATATTTTCTTAACATTGAAATATAAAATTAGCAATGTTTAAACTTATTTGTTTTGATAATTTAAAGTATCCCTTATTATGGTCGGATATGTTTCAAATAATTGACTTTCGACTCATCTGGATGAGTTCAATTAACTTTATGTATTTTTATATTTTCAAATGTTATAGCTTTTTATTTTTAAATGTTTTACCAGATATTTTGATTTAAACCTAAGTTGATGATAGAGGATAATAAAGTCGACCACATTAGTGTCGCGATATGCCAGATTCTCGTGCATTGTTTCTCATTTTTTCTAATATTTTATTTTTGTTTAATTATATTATTATATAAGTCTAAATCACATACAATGTCACATTTACATCACTTAGATTTAGATATATTACATTTCCTCAATTTATATAATTGTAACATTAATAAATGTCTAATTAATTTTAGAATAATATTTTTATTATTTATGCTATTTACTTTGGTAACTCTCAGTAAATCTAGAAATGGTTTATTTGAGCTAAAACAAATATTGTTACACTAGTCTCGAAGATCTCAATCAAATCAATTTTTCAATTTAAATTTTTATGTGCTTTATTTTCTTGGGCTTTCGTACATTTCAGTTGCTATCTACTATAGTTTTACATAACATCAAAATTCATCAATTCACATTACTTAGTGATTCTACAAAAGCTCTTTAATTTCTTGTAAAGCCACTTTCACATGTAAACTATTTTATTTCTTCAAATTTCTTGTTTTAATTTTGTTATATTACATTATAACTCGTTGTCTCCCCATATATGATCTTTGTATCACTTTAGTTTAATTATATTACATTTCTCAAATTTATCTTATGTCAATTTTAATATAATTTCTACAAAATTAAAATTATAATAGTATATTATTATTTATTTTTATTTACTATGGGATTTTGTAGTAACACAAAATAAGGACTTTTCGAGACTATCCAAACATCATTAAACACTTCTTAATTAACTCTACCTTATTAAATATTCAATTCTATATTTTTAAAAATTTTTTTGATTATTTTTGCATTTTTATGTGATATTTTGATTCACAACTTATTTAGAACCTTGGGATGGTGCACTTAGTTACCTTAAAACATTGGAAATTAATTTTCTCTTGTAATTTATCTCATTTCTTTAAAGTCTTGTGTTTTAATTGCTTATATCATTATATATCTCAAAAACTCTTGTGTTATATTTTCATCAGTTTGAATTTTTTTATATTATACTAATTTAATTTATTCATTTGAGTTTTGATATGTATTTACAAAATGTTAAAATAATAAATTTTTATTGTTTAAGCTTCTTTGTAATGTTGATTAAAATTAATTCCAAATGATGGTCAATCGAGGTGAAACAAAGTTTGTTCTACTAATCTAGATGAGCGCTACCTTTTTAAAAATTAAATTTAAACATTTTAAATATTTTCCTTTCCATCACTTTCTTAAGGTTTAAGAGACATTTCTTCAAATGTTTTGCCCTAATTTGGTTATATTATGATATAGCCCTAAACTTTTTTCTCATGGACTTAATAGTGTTTTATTTTTCTATATTACATTATTTGGCTCAACTTATTTTGGCTTTCATTTATAATTATTTAATATTAAAAAAAATTATTATTTATTTTTCTTATTTTCTTTACAAATTAAAATTCATTATAGGTGATGTACAATTGAGGAAGCGACACTGATCTCCATAATATCATAAAATGAAACTTTACCATATAATTTATATTATTTTATCAAAATATTTTCTTTTATTTTTTTAAGTTACAACGTAACACTATTCCTTTTATCTTTTTGCCTTCACATTTTGCTTCATTTGGTTATCTACCTTTCTTTAATTTTTATTAATTTAGCTTTACTAAATATTTAGTTAATATTAAAGTAATAATTTATAATTACTTACTTTTTTCAATTTGGTAATTAATAGTAATTCAAAAAAAGTGTTGATAAAGAAAATACAAATGAAATTAAACTCAAGTCAATGACATTTTTCTTTTTAAATATTCATTTATATATTTTGAAATTGTATATTTTCTCGAACTTTGATACACTTTACAAGATATTTTGATTTATATCTTTTTTGATTATCAAGGATGTTATATTTAATCTTTTTGGTATCTTGGAATGCAATTTTGTTGTTGTTTTTAATTTAACTCATTTCAATTTTAAATAATATTAAAAGTACAAATTTATCATTATTTTTGCTTATTTAGTTTTTGAATTTAATATACTTCTAAAGGATGTTTGACTAAGATGAAAAAATGTTATCATAGTCACTTAGATGATTCATTCTGTTCTTTGCTTCTCTATATTATATTACTTCAATTTATCTCATTTCATCTTTAATATATGTTTAATTAACAAAAAAATTTTAATTTTGTTGTTATGTTCACTGATTTTGTTAATTTATGAAATTTAAAAATAAAATCAACATCAATATGAAGTAGACATCATTAAACACATCTTGAAAAGTTGAATCAAACTACTATTCAACTTTATATTTTATAAATATTTATTTTCTAAGGTTTTGCACTTGTATTGTGATTTTATACATTACTTGAAGATCAGGGACATTACAATAAATCTGCTCAATATTTTAGAATTCAAGTTTAATATAAAATGTAAGTAATTTCAATCTCATGTCTCTTCGATATTGTTTTGATTTTTTTTATATTATATTATTTGAATTTATCTCATTTAAGATTTAATATACATTTGGTTAATATTAAAATAATAACTTATTATTATTTATGCTTATCTATTTGATGAATTCATGGTAATTAAAAATATGGTCCAGTTAAGATGAAAGAAATTTCATTGTTCTCATCCCGATGAGTTTTATCATATTAATATCATTTTTTTTATTTTAAAAATGTTATTTTCTTGGGTTTTGGCATGCCTTATGAGAAACTTTTATTTTTATCGGAATTAATGATTGACATTAGTACGCTCGACACTTTAAGGACTTGAAAGGTAACATTCTCGTGCAATTTATCTCGTTTATTTGAATTTTTCTCTTTAATTTTATTATATCATTACGCTACTCTAAATCACCTCTTTTATGACAATCATTTTTTTAATGCTTATTAATTTTGGCAATTTGCAATAATCTTAAATGAGATCCATCTAAGATGATGTAATGTTTTTGGATTTATCTCAAAGAGCTTTTCAATGTAAAAGCATCATTTTTATAATTTTAAATATTTTATTTTTTAAGGATTAAGAAGGTTTATAGAAAATTTAAATTCATACCTCATTTGAGGATTGAGGATATTACATTGGATATTCTTGATATCTTGGACTAAAATATTCCATTGTCATTAATCTCATTTTCCCAAATTTTTCACTATGATTTAGGCAAATTACAGTGAAAAGATAATTCTCCTCTCCTGTGACTTTTACATCTCTTTCATTTGGTTATATTAAGTTGCATTAATTTATCTCATTCTAGATTTTATATAAACTTAATTAATGTTAAAAAAAGAAGTTATTTTTTTTGTATCTCATTAATTTGGAAATTTGTAATAACTGAACATTAGAATTGATTAAGATGAAATAAATATTATGAGACTCATTAGGATGAGCCCAATTAATTAAACTTAAATTGAGGTCTTGTTTTCCAACCAAGGATCTCACTTTCGTTGTTATCGTGGAATACAACTATCACATATAATTTATTTCATTTCTTCAAATAGTTTGCTTTTATATGATGATATAATATTATGAATCAAAAGCTCCTCCTATGTTATAATTTTATACTTTGATTTTGTTGTATTTTATTAATTTTATTTATTAAAGTTTAAATATAACTTTTATTAATTTATATCGAAAAAATAAAATTATTGTTATTTATGTTTAATCTTTTCTTTTTCATTTAACATTAATTTCATAGGAGATTCAATCATGATGAAACAAATGTCTTTAGACTCAACTCAAAAATCTCTTTGTAGTTAAGTATCTCTTTTTCATAATTTTTACTATTTTATTTTCTAGAGTTTGTACACCTTTACGAAGTATTATGATTCGCACCAAGTTCGATGATCGAGGTTAACACACTCAATCTCCTCAATTTCTTGGAATTTTTCACATAAAAGTCATCAAAGTTTTTCAATTTTTTTTACATTCATTTCATTATATTACTAAAAAATCATAGCTCTCCTCTGGTGCTTCATTTGCCACGTTTTCATCATGTTATATTACAATGCTTAACTTTATCTCATTTTTTTATTTAATATATGATTAATTGTTATTGAAGTAATAATTTTACATTTTTTATATTTAGTTATTTTGGTACTAAGCAACAATTTCAAATGAGTTTTAATGGTAATCGAACAAACTTTCTTGGACTCATTTTAATGTGCTCTATGAAACTAGAAATTAATTTTTTATTTTTAAGCATTTTATTATCTAATGTTTTTGCATGTTTTGATTCATTTTTATTCATAATTAATTTAATGATTGAGGATGCTATACTTGACCTGTTTAGTATCTTAGAATGTAACTTCGATGTATAATTTATCTATGTTCTTTGAATCTGTTATATTGGCATGTAACCCAAAATTTCCCCTCATGTGACATTTGCAACACATTGATTTAGTTATGGGATGTTTATTTATTTTATTTCATTTTATTTTTTAAGATATATTTTATTAATATTAAAAAAATAAAATATTCCTATTTATTATAAATTACTTAGTTGATTCTTGATAAATCCACGAAATGAGTCATTGAGATGAAACAAATGTTATTTGATTCATCTCACTCAGCTTTGTCTAATTAGTTATTCCTTTTTTGTGTATTTTGAATTTCTTTATTTTTTAAGATTTCATCACACTTTATGAGTTAATTCAATTTGTACTAGTCGGATATTCATAGATAGTACCCCCCATCTCCTCACTGTCATGGAATGCATTATTGTCGTATAATTCATGTCTTTTTTTCAATTTTTTTCTTTGATTTGGCTATATTGCTATGTAACATCGAGTGTTCTCTGTTCTGACCTTAATATCACTTTGATCATCATTTTACTCATCTCGATTAGCTCTGTCTCGTTAAGAAATCATTTTTAATAAACTTGAACATATTATTTTTTTTGTTTTTGTCATGTTTTGTAAGAAATTTCAAATTGTACCAAACTTCATCATTGAGGATATTGTAATTATCTACTAATTATCTTGGAATGCAACTCTACAATACTAATTGTCTCATTTCCTCATATGTTCTTAGTTTGGTTACATTGTTATAAAACTCTAATTCTACTCCACTATGACTTTCACATAATTATTGTCTAGTTATATTAAATTGTTTAAATTTATCATATTTTTGGTTTAATATATAATTATTTAAAATTAAAATAATAAATTTTGATTTTTTTGCTAAATTACTTTATGAAATGTGGTAATTCTTTATAAGGTTTTATTAAGAGAAACTAATGGTTGCCGACTTGTTTCAAATAGCTCCATCACATTAATCATTTTTTTATATCTCGAAATATTTTAGTTTTGAGAGTTTAGGTATATTTTTTGAGTCCTTTTGTTTCAAAATGAACTTGATGATTGAGGTTTTACACTTAATCTTTCAAAACATTTTTCTATGACAATGTTTTCAATTTTTTTAATATTTTTTATTTTGTTATATAATGTTACCTTAATGTTTTTAATTCCAACTATAATATGTTTTCAGTATAAAAGTAATTTTTTTTATTTTTTATTATTTATGTTTAATTTTGATAATTCTTATAGTGATTTATTTCTTTTATATTTTTACATATTTTTTATATACTTTCGCATAGTTTACGAAACATTTTAATTTGTAACTAATTTTATGATTCAAGATGTTATGCTCAATAACCTTAGTATCTTTTAATGCATCTTTCCCTAGTAATAAATATAGTTTCTTAATATCTTTCGCTTTGATTTTTTTATAATGCAACAAAATGTCATTAGAAAATACAAGATGAGTAATAATTTGGGAAATAGAGCCAAGCCAAATCCTAATTTAGGCATCTTGTCTTACATGGTAGTCAAATAAGCTAAGAGAGATACTCAGACAAAAAGATAAAAAGGTATGATGCAAATAGACACCCCTATCGAACTCCCATGATAGCTTCAATCGAATGAGGATACATCCCATTAAACATGATCCCAAATCTTCATGTAGTGATACAACCCTCAACCTAATCACACCAAAGATTTGAGAACTAAAAATTCTTTCACTTTTCAAATGTAAATTTTTAATTGATCGAATCATAAGCCTTATCGATGTCCAACATTCGTGCCAAAAAACCCTCTTGTTTTTGTTTAAGTATATTATATTGCTCAAATTTACCTTACTTTAGCCCTATTATTTATTTAAATAATAAGTAAATAACATCTAATATTTTTTACATATTATTAACTTTTGTAAATAGAAGTACTTTCAAATATCGTCCAATCGAGATGAATTAAAACATGCCGAACTCCTCAAGATGAGCTCTTATGAATTAAATATTGCTTTTATATTTTCCAAAATTTCATTTTATTTCTAAAGTTTTTACATGTTTTATAAAATATTTTGATTCGTACCAGATTTGATGATTAAGGATTTTGTACTCAAGCTCATTTTCTTGGAAAGCGACATTTTCATTCTAATTGTCTAAACTATTCAATTTTTTTTATATTTCGTTATATAACCATGTACTTTATATTCTCAAGTGGACTTAAACTAGCTTTTATTTGAATATAAAACATTGTTTTAATTTTACTCATTTTAAGTTTAATATAAATTGAACTTATATTAAAAATATTATTATTTATGCATATTTATTATGTAATTCATATTAGTTTAAGCTGTGTTAGAACGAGATGAAACTAACATTATTAAACTCATCTTGATAAGCTTTATCAAATTAAATATTAATTTTTTATATTTTTAAATTTTTTATTGTTTTTTTCGTATTTTACAAAATTTTTTCATTTGTATCTATTTTCATGAACAAGGATTTCACCTTTGATCTTTGTAGTTTCTTGGAATGGAACATCCCTATAAATTTAGTCATATTTATTCAAACTTTTTGTTTTCTTTCGGTTTT
The DNA here is from genome assembly GCA_023846275.1 of Vanilla planifolia. NCBI lineage: Eukaryota > Viridiplantae > Streptophyta > Magnoliopsida > Asparagales > Orchidaceae > Vanilla > Vanilla planifolia. The sequence goes on along the minus strand of JAIUJO010000304.1, from coordinate 439,604 downwards.
ATTACTATATTACTTTAATTCACCTGTATTGTGATCCTTACATTGCTTCGATTTGGCTATATTTCATTTGCTGAATTTATCTCATTTCATCTTTAACATATATTTAATTAATATTTGAATAATCTTTCATTATAATATTTGTTTATTATGAATGATAAATAATTTGACGATTAAGAATGCTACACTCAACCGACCTAGTATCATGGAATGTAATTTTCCCTTATAATTTATCTCATTTCTTCAAATTTTTTAGTTTCATTAGGTTATTTTACTATGAAACTCTAATTCTTTTATCATGTGCTCTTCACAATGCTTCGAATTAGATATACTACATCAGAATAATTTGTCTCATTTGAGCTTTATTATATTTCTATTCAAACTAAAAAACAAGCAATTTCTTATTATTTGATCTTATTTATTTCGTTAATTCATAGTCATTCCAAATGAGATGTGCTAGAGAGAAAATATGTCATTGGAATCAACTTATTGAACTCTAACTAGCTTAATATTCTTTTTTAAATTTTAAAATTTTTAAATTGTTTATTTTATTGAGTTTTGGCATACTTTATAAGAAATTTTTTTTTTGCCAGATTTGGTGATCGAGGATGGTATGTTCAATGTTCTTATTATGTTGGAATGCAACTTTCCTATACAACTTATCACTTATCTTGATATGTTTCATTTCATTTGGTTATGTTAATGAGGTGCCCTTAATCTCTTATTATGTGAACTTTGCATTACATTAATTTGGTTTCTTTATATTGCATAAATTTAAGTCATTTTAACTTAAATATATATATTAAATTAATAATAAATTTTCTATTTGTCATGATTTTGATTTTTTACTTTGGTAATTAATCATAAATCGAAAGGTTGTTTAATGGATACAAAGCAAGCATTGTTAGAGTTTTCTTGAAGAGCCCTATCAAATTAAGTATTCCTTTCATATTTTTTTAATATTGTGCTTTCTATAGTTTATATGCTTCACAAAATATTTTGAATGCACATGATTTGATGGTCGATGATGTTACACTTTTTGTCATTGTTATCTTAGAATGTCACTTTTGTGTATATTTCTTTTTTCATTTTTACAAATTTTTTGCTCTGATTTAGCAAAATTACCAAATAGAACTAAATCTCTTACCACATTATCTTTACATCATTTGGTTATATTACGTTGCTTTAGTTTATACAAATTCAATTTTAAAATTTATTCACTTAATATTACATTAGTAATTTATTGTTATTACTTTTACTTACATTAGTAATTCTTTGAAACTATAAACATCCTATCAAGATGAAACGTGCATCATTTACTTGTAGATGAGTTGTTTCTCATTAATTATTCATTTTGTATCTTTTTATGTTTTATTTTTAAAGATTTTGTGATATGTTTGAGACATTTTGATTCATACCTGATTTGATAGTCAAGAAGGTTATGCTTAATACATTTAGAATCTTAGAATGCCAATTTTTCTTAAAATTTATCTCATTTCTTAAATTTTTTAACTTTTATTTTGTTAAATCACTACGTTACCTGAATCTTATCTCTTGTGACCTTTACATATTTTTATTTTGCCATATAATATCAACTAAGTTTATATCATATGAGCTTTAATATATATTCACTTAATATTAAAAAACTAATTTATTATTATTTATTGTTGTTTACTTTAGAAAATTTTTTTAATTCCAATTGATGCTCGATCAGGATGAAATAAATGTCACTAGAGTTTTCCAAACTTATTATTACCAAATAACAATTAATTTTTGCATATTTAAGAATTTTTTTCTAGTGCTTTGGTACACGTTAAGATTCGTTCCTAATTTGACAATAAAGGATATCACACTCATTCTACTTATTAAAATCAAATGCAATTTTATCATTGAATTTATAGTTTCTCTTCAAGCTTTTTGCTTTAGCTTAGTAGTATTACTATGTAACTTTAGTTCTCTTCCAATGTAACCCCTACCTAGCTTGGATTTGGTTAATTACGTTACTTTAATTTATCTTATTTCAACCTTAATATACATTTACTTAAAAAATATTAAAATCATAATATGTTATTATTTAATCTTATTTTCTTTTGTGATTCAAAGTAACTCCAAATGTGGTCAAATCAAGAATGCATAAACATCATTGGACACATCTCGATGAGCTTTATGCAATTAAAAATTCATTTTTTTTATATATTTAGTTTGTGTTTCAAGGCTTTTTGAATGCCTTACAAGGCATTTTGATTCATGCTTTAATTGAAGGTGTTATACTCATTCTCTATAGTATCATAGAATGTAACTTTCTTGTGTAATTTATCTAATTTTTAAAGATTTTTTTCTTTGACTTTTTATATTTCTATGTAACTCAAATTCTCCTCTCATTGGACCTATATGTAACAGATATTAACAAACATTAACTAAAATTAGAGTAATAATTTACTAAATTTAATGATTTTTAATTATGTAATTCATAGAAAATACAAACGAGACTTGATTTAGACTAAACAAATATCATTGGACGTGTCTTCGTGAGCTTTCACTAAAAGTTAGTTGTTTTTATTTGTATAAAACTTTATTTTTAAAGAAATTGGTAAGCCTCATAGGGCATTTAGATTAGTGCCTAAATTTTTGTTTGAGAATGCCACTCTTGCTATCCATTATATTTTGTGACATACATTCCTCATAAATTTTATCTCATTTTTTCAAATGTTACATTTTTATTTGGTCATATTAGAATGAAATCCTAAATTTCCTCACTAATCTTTGCATCACTTTGATTTAGTTAAGTTACCACTCTTCAATTTCTCTTAGCTTGGATTTAACAAAAAAAATAATTGTTGATTATATTTATTCCTATTTAATTTTATAAGTTGTTTTAATTCTAAACTAGCATAATCATGACAAAATTAACAACATCAGAGCCTTCTTGATGAATTGTGCAAATAAATATTCATCTTTATATTTTTAAATAAATTAAGGGAATTGGAATGCCTTATAAGATTGTCCAATACATACTTGATTTGGTGATCAAGGATGTTATAAGTTATCAACCAAATTTCTTGTAACAAAATGTTTTTGAATAATTTGTATTATTTTATTAATTTATTTTTTGATTTGATTTTTGTTATTGTGTAGCTCTTAATCTTAACTTCTGTGACTTTTACTAGACTTTGAATTGGATACATTACATTCCTTTAATTTGTCACTTTTTATAATTAATACATATTAACTTAATATTAACACAAAACTTTATTGTTGTTTATGATTATTTAATTTTGTAAGTCCTCGTAATTCAATGTGAGGTTCAATCAAGTTGAAACAAATGTTATTAGATATTTTTAAATGAATTTTATCTAATTAAATATTTAATTTTATATTTTCAAATATGCATTTTATTGTTCTATCTCACATTATGAGATATTTTTATTCATGCCTACTTTTATAATTAAAGATGCCACACTAAAACACCTTATCATATAACATAACTTTATCATATATAGTTTGTTTTATTTTTTTATTTATTTATTTGATAACATAATTGTGTTACTCTAAATCAACTCTTTTGTGACCTTTAAATTGCTTTGATTTTGTTATATTGTATTACTTTAGTTTTTCTTATTTCAAATTTAATATTTAATTACTTAGTATTCAAATATTATATTATTATTAATTATGTTTACTTTTATTTTGTAATTTTGTAATAATTCTAATTAACCATTAATGAATACCAAACAAATGTCATAGTACACATTTTAACGAGCGCTTGCACGTTAGATATTTATTTTATATCTTTAAATATTCTATTTTCTATGGTTCTTCCTATTTTAAGAGATATTTTTATTCTAACTTAATTTGAATTTTCATGATGTTAGACTCTATAACCTCAGTAACTTGGATGCAACTTTTGCATATAATTTATCCCATTTGTTTATTTTTTTAAATTCAGTTATATTATGATGTAACTGTTAAAGTCTACTTATTTGTCCTTTATGTTGCTTTTATTTGGCTACATTACATTGCATCAACTTATCTTAGTTCTACTTCAATATAGTTTACTTAATACTAAAATAGTAATTTAATATTACTTATTGATATTTAATTAGGAAATTCATAGTATTCGAAAATGTGGTCCAATAAAGAAAGAAAAATGTCCTTGGCCTCATCTCGATATGCTCTATTCATTTCAATAATCTTTTTTATACCTTTTTAAGTATTTTATTTTTTATGATTTTTACAATTTTTATAAGGAATTTTTTTGTCCTTATTTAATGATTGATGATATTGTACCTGATTACCTTTGTTCATTGGAAAGCAACTTTCCGATATAATATATTGTAATGCTAGAATTAAATCCATTTTAGCTTTATTACATTTTTACTTGATATTAAAGTGATAACATATAGTAATTCTAAACAAGATCTCATGGAGTTAAAAAAATATCATTGGACTCTTCTCTATGGCACATATCAAAAAAAATTTTTTACAATTTTAAATATGTCATTTTTGAAGGTTTTGGCATGCTTTATGTTGAATTTCAATTCAATCCTGATTTTATGAATGACTAAGTTACACATAATCTCTTTACTATCTTCAAAAGTAAATTTCCAATAAATGTTTTTTTATTTATTTGAAAATTTAATGCTTTGATTTTGTTTTATTACTATATTGCTCTACATATCTTCCAAGTAGCTTCTACATAAGTTTTATTTTACTTTATTATATTTCTTTAATTTATCTCATTCAAGCAAGAAAATATGTTCACTTAAGTTTTAAAAAAGTTTGTAAGTAATTGTAATTTATAGTTATTCTAGAAAATGGTCAATCAAAATGAATAGACATTACCAATTTTGTCTCGATCAACACAATATAATCAATTTTGTCTCGATCAACACACTTTAATTTATCATTTTTTTAATTTTTTGCTTTAATTCTTTTACATAAAAGCTCTAAATCTCCTCTCATGTGACTGTTAGGTCACTTTGAGTTGGTTGCATTACGCTGAATCTTTTTATCACATTTTAGCCTTATTATATTATTCTTAAAATTAAAATATTTATTAATTATTATTTATGACTAATTATTCTAGTAATTCACAGATGATCTAAAAGAGGTCTATCAAAAATGAAACAAATTAGGTTGTAGTTGTCTCTACAAGCACCGTCTAATTATATACTCATTTTTTATATTTTTTTAAATAGTAATAAAGAAAATTTGGCACACTTTATGAGTCATTTTGTTTCATAACTTATTTGATGACCCAATATTTTACACTTGATTTCATATCCTCAAAAACATTTTTCTATGATTTGTTTATAATACAATGAAATTCTTGTTTTGCTCTTATGTTATGTTATCATCACCATAATTTTGTTATATTAAATTATTTTAATATACCTCATTTCAACTTCATTATATATTTACTTAATACTAAAATAATAATTTTTGTATTATTTATTTTTTTATTTGGTAATTCATAGTAATTATAAACAAGATCAAATCAAGACAAAAGTAACATCATTGGAATAACTTTAATGAGCTTTATCCAACTATATATTGATTTTCATAAATTTACAGCATTTTATGTTTAATCTACTCAGTATATTGTAATGTAGTTTTGCCATAAATTTATATCATTTCATCCACTTTTTCTCTTTCATTTGGTTATATTTCTTCTAACTCTAAATCTTCACTCTTGAACTTTATGTCTTCGATATGGTTGTATTATATGGCAATAATTTATCTCATTTATTTTTTAACAAACATTTCGTTAACATTAAAAGAATAACAAGTTATTATTTACATTAGTGTTGTTGGACTAATCTCAATGAGCTTTACGTAATTAAACAACAAGTTTTTTAATATTTAACTTTTTGTTGGCAAGTTTTATGTGGCACTTTGATTCGTTCATAATTTAATGATTGTGGATGTTATGCTTTATCTCTATAATATCATTGAATGCATTTTTTTATAAAATTATATTATTTCTTCAAATATTTTGCTTTGATTTGTTTATAATACTTTTAACTCTAAATCTTCTCTCATGTCACCTTTATATGTATGTGATTTAGTTATACAACATTGTTTCATTTATCTACTTCTAGTTTTAATATCTATTTACTTGATATTACAAATAATGCTTACTATTATTGATGTATTATGTTTTGCAATTAGCGACAAAGGTAAAGGTGGTTTCACCTAAATGAAATATATCTCATTGACTCATCTCAACAAGATCTATGCAATTCATATTTAATTTTTTTAAATTTAAATATTCCCTCTATGGTTTTAACAAGTTTTGCTTGACATTTTTTTTGTAAATAATTCTAGCAATTGAGGATATTTTTCCAGATCTTCTTAGTATCATTTAATGTAAGTTTCTTATACAATTTTTCTCATTTCTTGAAATATTCTTCTTTGATTTGTTTATATTATTATTAAACTCTAATTCTTTTCTCACGTGACCATAAATTTTTTTTGAATTAGTTATAATATATTTGTTTTGTTTGTTTCATTAATGTTTTGTTATATATTTTTTTAATATTAAAATGATAATTTATTATTTATTTTTTTAATGATATAAATTTTAGTAATTCTAAATAAGGTCCACTTAAGAAGAAGAAAATTTCCTTAAACACACTTGATAAGCTCTATCATATAAAAAATTCATTTTTATAATTTTAGATATTACTTTTTATGATATTTTGTATACTTTACAGGTCATTTTGATTCATACCTAATTTTGCAATCGAGCATGTTATATGTGAATTTCTTAATATCATAAAAGGGAACTTCCATGTATAATTTTTGTTATTTCTTTAAATGTATTGCTATGGGTTGGTAATATTACTATACAACTCTAAATCTTCTCTCATGTAACCTTGACTAGTCTTTAAATTGGTTATTTAGAATTGCTTTAAATTATCTCATTTCAACTTTATTATGTATTTACATATTAATAAAATAACAATTTATTCTTGGCTAGGTTAATTTTTTTGTTGATTCGTAGTAATTCCAAAAAAAGCCTGATGGAGGTTGAATAATCAATATTTGGCAAGTCTTGATATGTTTCATCAAATTTTGTATTTATTTTAATAATTTTCTTATCTTGTTTTTGTTATTTTTCCATATTTTAGGAGAGATTTCAATTCATACGTCATATGACATTCAATGATGTTACATTTGATCTCCTTTGTATTTGACAACTCAAAATTTCTATAAAATTTAACTTATTTCTTCAAAATATTATACATTGATTTTTTTCATATTACTACATAACAGATACCCTCTTATCTTATGTCTTATACATCACCATGATTTGGTTGTATTATAATGCTTCAACTAATCACATTCCATCTTTAATATATAGTACCTAAAAATTAAAAATATTAATTTATTATTTTTAAAGCTTCTTGATTTTTGTAATTCACTATAATTTAAAATGTTGTCTTTTGGAGTACAAAAAAATGGTTCAACTAATCTAATTGAGCTCAATCCACATAAAAATTTATTTTTATATAATTAAAAAAGTTAGTTTCAATTTTGTTTGTTGCACATTATAGATATTTTGATTCAAATATGTTTTGAAGATGAAGAACATTGAACTCTATCTCTTTAGTGTCATGGAATGTGTCTTTCTTTTATAAATTGTGTCATTCCTTCAAATTCTTTATCGTGATTTGGTTACATTTCTATGAAACTATAAACCTCCTCTAATATGACCTTTATATTGCTTTTGTTCTATTATATTACATTGCTTCATTTTACATCATTTTAGCTTTAATATATGCTTACTTAATATTAAAATAATAATTTTTTACTATTTTTCCAAATTTTTTAAATTTATGTTAATTACTAAATAAGTTTGATCAAAATAAAACAACCATCATTTGACTCCTCTATATGAGGTCAATCCAATTCAATATTCATATTTTTTAAATATTTTGTTTTCTAAGATTTTAGAACTCTTTATAAAGAATTTCTTGATTCATACCTTATTTGATGATCATGGATGTTCCCCCTCATCTCCTTAATATCTTAGAAAGTTACTTTTTCATGCAATTTATGTCATTTTTTAAAAGTATCTTTTTGATTTATTTATAGAGTTATGTAACTTTAATTTTACTCCAGTATAACATTTTGAACCATTTGATTTACTTGTAATGCACTAATAACTTATATCATTTTAATTTTAATTCATACAAACTTACTATTGAAATAATGATATATTATTATTTATAATTATTTATTTTGATAATTTCAATTAATTCCAAAAAAATCTAATAGAGATGAATAAGTCATTTCACTAATCATAACAAGCTCTATCTAATTAAATATTTATTTTAATATTTTAAGTATGTTATTTTTTAAAGTATTCCCAGACTTTATAAGACATTTTAATAAATATAGAATTGACCTTTGAAGATATTATGCTTAATCTTCTTGTAATTGTGGCATGCAACTTTCTTGCATAATTTATGACTTTTAACCAATTTTTTTTCTTTAATTTTTTTGTAATTCTATTGTAGACTAGCCTCTACTGTGACTTTCATATTACTTTGATTTGTTTTATTAAATACCTTCATTTTATATAAAATCAACTATAATTTGTATTTACTTAGTATTAACTAATAATTTAATATTATTTATTCTTGTTGACATTAATTAATCACAGTTATTCCAGAAAAGGTCTAGTTATGATACAACCAACATCATTATACTCACCCAGTTAAAGTCCATCCTATCTAATATTCATTTTTATATATTTCAAATATTTACTTTCCTTTTCTTTTATAAGGATGTTTGTTTCCTACATTAGTTTAATCAATTAGGTTATTTTACTATATAACTTTGTTCCTCCTCTTATGTGACAATTTGCATTTCATTGATTTGGTTATATTATATACAACAACTAATGTAATTTTAGCTCTAATATCTATTTTATTAAAATTCAGGATCTAATATCTTATTTGACATTTGCATTTCATTGATTTGCTTAATCACCTTATTATATTGGAATGTTATTATCCCGTAACTTTATCAGATTTGCTTGAATTTTTCCCTTTAATATGGTTTTCTTTCTTTAAATTATCACATCTTTGTTTTAATGTATTTGTTCTAAGAATTTAAATAATACTTTTAAATTCTTTATGCTTATTTACTTATGAAATTTGCTATAATTTTAAATGAGTAATAATTGAGATGAAATAAATATTGTTGCTCCCATCACGATAAGATCAATCAAACAAAATACATATTTCCATATTTTTTTATTTTATGTAATTTGTAAACATTTTGAAGGAAATTTTTGTTTGAACCTGATTTGACTGTCATAGGTGTTAAACCTAATATGCTTAGTTTGTTATAATGAAGGTATCATATTTAATTTATCTAATTTCATAAACATTTTAGCATCTATATGGTTATGCTCTTATGAAACTATAAATCTCCTCTTTTTTGGCATTGTTAATATTTTATTGTTATTTATGAATATTGATTTTGGCAATATTCCAAACTAAGGTTGATCGAAAAAACATCATTTCACTCATCTCTATAAGATTTATAAATTTGAATGTTCATTTTTTTACCTTTACATTTTCTTCTATTCATATTTTGTTGTTCTATGAGACATTTCAATTTACACATTTCACTGTTAAGGATTTTATACTTTATCTCCTTGATATCTTTCAATGCAAATTTATCATGCCATTTTTCTCATTTCTTTAAATATTTTACTTTTATTTGGTTATATTTATTTGAAAACTTTATTTTACACTCATGTGATGTTTATAACCCAATCATTTGATTATATTATATTACTTTAATCTATCTTACTTCAATGTTTAACATATATTTTTTAACATCAAATAAGTAATTAGTTAATATTTAATATTATTTATCTGAGACATTCATGTTAATTCCAAACAAGTTTCAAAGTAGATAAAGCAAATATTGTCTACTAATCATCTCAAGTTCTTTCACTAAATTTTTAACGACTATTTTTTTAAATATTGTTTTCTTGCTTTTGGCATAATTTATGAGACATTTCAATATCAATCTAATTTAATGATGAAGAATGTAGCACTCGTTCTTCTTAGTATCTTGGAATGTAACTTTCTTAAGCAATTTATTCCATTTCTAAAATTTTTTCCATTTTAATTTTTTATATTAGGATGTAACTTGAAATCTCCTCTTATTGTTTATAACTATTTGGTTTGGTTATATTGCATTAATTTAATTTAACTCTTTGTAAATTTAACATTTATTTACTTAACTTTTTAATTTTTTTTATAATTTATTTGTATTTTGTTTAATAATTCATAATAAATCATCAAAAGGTTTGATATAGATTAAATATTCTCATTAGGCTAATCTAGATGAGCCTTATCTAATTAACTATTCACTTTTTTTTAAAAATATTTTATTTTTATGTTTTTGGGCATAATGAAATATTTTTATTTATAACTAATTTTACTTTCAAAATAATAACTTTTTGTTGTTTCCATTTATTTAAGATTATAAATTTTACTAATTCAAAATAATGCTTAATGTATATGAAATAAATGCCTTATAACTCTTCTCAATGAATTTTATCCAAATAAATATTCAATTCTACATTTTTAAATATTTTATTTGTAGGGTCTTAATAATCTATATAAGATGCTTTTTTTTATCTTATTTCATAGTCATGGATGTTACACTTGATTTTCTTAGTATTTTAGACTATAAATTTATCATATTTCTTTAATGTTTTTGTATTTATTTGGGCATTTTATTATTAAACTCTAAACATAGTGTGACATTTAAATCATTTCAATTTGGTTATATTTCATTGCTTTAGCTTATTTTTTTAAAATTGAAAAGATATTTAATTGATATTAATGTAACAATTTGATTTTATATATGTTTATATACTTCCAAAATTTATAGTGATTCAAAAAGAGGTATGATTGGAGACAAAAAAAAAACTCATCATTGGATAGTTCTCAATGAGCATTATTAAATTTAAAATTTATTTATTTTGTTTTAAATACTTTTTCTAGAATTTTCTCATACGTTGTGAGTCATTTCAATTTGTGACTCATTTGACATTTGATGATGATATGCTCAATGTCTTTGTTATCTTGGAAAACAACAATCCCATGCTATCCATCCCATGTCTTCAAGTTTGTACTTATGATTTGGTTATATTACGATGCAATAATAAATCACTTCTCGTATAACCGTTAAGTGTTTTTTATCTTACATTGCTTCAATTTATCTCATCCTAACTTTAAAATATATTTTCTTAGTTTTAAAAAAGTTTTTTTATTATTTGCACTTATTTACATTAATAAATCATAACTATAACAAATGAGGTGCGATTGAGATGAAACAAACATTGTAGGACTCATTGTAACCCACTCAACGAAATTAAATATATATTTTCATATTCTGAAATATTTTAGTATGAAAGGTCTTTGACATGTTTGCTCTGTATTTTGATTAGTATATTTTTTTACAAATGAGGATATTATATAAAATTTCTTTAGTGTCTGTGATTGTACCTTTCTTTTTTTATTTACCTAATTTTACAAATTGTGTTTTATTGATTTAGTTATATTAGTATAGAACTCTAATTATATTCTTTACTTACCTTTACATTCCATTGATATGATTATATTATAATTTCTAAATTTATTTTATTTTAGTTTTATATTAAATTTTCTTAGGACAAAATAATTTTATATTATTTATCATTATTTTTTGGTCATTAATAATAATTATAGATTAGGTTCGATCGAAATGATACAAAAATTGTTGGTGTTGTCTTAACCTGATTCAAACAATTCTTATTTATTTTGATATTTTTAAAGATTTTACTTTGTAATTTTTATCATACTTTACGGCCCAATTTGATTTGTTCCTAATTTCAATATTAAGTATAGTACGTTGAATCCCCTAAGTATCTCTTACATTACCACTTCCTTACACAATTTATGTTATGTTTTCAAATGATATTTTTTTACATGTCCACCAAGCCTAGTTAAAATTTCTAGGAATTACCAAATTAAAATTAAATAAATTATAATAAATTATTAATTTAATATCAAATAATTAAACATTAAAGTTGAAGTAAGAAAAACGAAAGTTGTGTTATTTTTTCAAAATTTTCACTTTAATACCTTGGAAGGTATCTTTCTCAAGCTACCTATTTATTTTTTCAAAATTTTCACTTTGATTTTGTTATCTTACTATATAGTAATAAATCTCTTCTCATTTGATATTTATAGTCTTTTAAATTTTCAATATTTATAATATTTTAATTTTTCTCAATTAAACTTTAATATATATTTACTTTGAATTGAAATAACAATTTATTGATATTTAAAATTTTTATAATCATAATTCATACTAAGTATAAACAAGGCGTGATTAGCACAAATCAAACTTCAATTGGCTCATCTTGTTGTGCTCTTCCAATTCAAATATTAATTTTTGTTAATATTTCTAAATACTTTGTTTTTTTGAGCAATCTCATGATTTATAAGATATTTTGATTTGTACAAGATATGACAATTGTGAAAGCTACAATCAATTTTGTTAATAACTTGAAATTCTACTTTACTGCATAATTTATGTCATTTTCTCAAATTTTTTACTTTGATTTTGTTATATTAATCTAAATGTCCTCTAGTGTCACCTTCACATAATTTTTATTAGTTTCATCAATTTATCTAATTTCAACATTATAAAACTAATTTATTTTATATTAAAATTAATATTTAATATTATTTTGTTGATGTAATTTTATAATTAGTAGTAATTCCAAAGGAGGTCTTATCGATATGATATAAACATCATTGAACTCATTACAATGAGCTTTATTTAATTAAAAAATCATTTCAAAATTTTTAAATGTCATATTTCCCATATCTATTGCCATATTTTTTTGAGACATTTTGATACCTATGTGATTTGACGATTAGGGATGTAATATGCAATCTTCTTAGTCTCTTTGAATGGAATTTTTGTCATATGTTTTGTTCATTTCTAAAATATTCTAGTTTCAATTGGTAAAATTTACTATGCTAATCAAACTCCTATTATTTGACCTTTGCATTGCTTCGATTTGTTTATATTAAATTGATTCAATTTATTTTATTTTAACATTAACAAATTTAAAAATATTATTTAAAAAACAATATAATTATTTTTTGCTTATTTAATATTGAAGTTCTTAGTAATTACTTACATATACTGATTATGACTAAGCAAGTATTGTTTGAGTAACCCTAATGAGCTTAATAAAATTTATCTCATTTATTTTCTATATTTTTGGAACACTTCTTGAGATATTTTGACCCATAACTGATTTATTTATCGAGGATGTTACACTCAAGCAATTTGTTATCTTGGAAAGCCATTTTCCACATACTTCATCACAATTAATCAAATCTTTTTCTTTAATTAATTTATTTTATTATGTTTGCCTTATCACCTCTAATTTGTGATTTATATTTATTTTATTTGTTTACCTTATTTTGCTTAAACATGTCTTACTTTGGCTTCAACATATATTTACTTAATACTAAAATAATAATTAATTTCTTTAAGCTTATTTATTTTGGTAATTCATAGTAATTCTGAATGTGGTTTCATAAAGATGAAAGAAAAGTCATTATGCTTGTCTCAACTTGCTCTATCCGATTAATTTTTTATTTTTATATTTTTCAATAATTCATCTTAGATTGGTACCTAATTCAATGATCATGGATATTATACTCAATTTTTTAAGAATCTTGGAACTCAACTATTCTGCGTAATTTATCTCATTTCATCAATGTTTTTTCTTAAGGGTTACATTCGGTCCCCTTAATGTCATAGAATACTACTTTCCTATATATTTTGTCTACTTCTTAAAAGTTTTTACTTTTATTTCATTATATTATAATGTGACTTAAACGTCTTTTCTGGATTTATTTAGCATTTATTTTGTTTTATTGCATTACTTCAATTTATCTAATTATAACTTTTGTTATATAATTATGTAGCACTGAATTTTATCTAATGTCACCCTTACATTTCTTCTGTTTAGTTAGAATACATTGTTATTAGATACTTCAATTTAGGATTAATATATATTTAATTAATATTAAAATAGTAATATTTCATTATTTATAATTATTTTCTTCAGTAATTCATATCAAATCCCATCGAGGTTCTGTTGAGAAGAAATATAAACATCCTTAGACTCAAATCAACGTGTTTTATCCAATACCTCTTCATTTTAAATTTCTAAATATTCTATTTTCAAAGATTTTTGCATACTTTACTATACCATATTATTTGTACTTAACTTGACATTCGACCATGTCACACTCGAACACATTACTTTCTTTGATTGCAATTTAATCGTACATTTTATCACATTTCTTCAAATGTTTCTCTATGATTTGGTTCTATTACTATAAAAGAAAACATTTTCTCCCATCTAACATTTAAATGACCTTGAATTTGTTATATTACATTGTTTTAATTTATAATATTTCAACTTTAATAAATAATTTACTATTGTTTATGCATAGTCATTTTTTGTAATTCATGGCCATTCCAAACAATGTTTGATCAAAGAAAGAAAATGTAGTATAGTTTGCTTACTAGGCTCTGTCAAATTAATAATTTATATTTTTAAATATATTATTTTTTTTAATTTGGGCAAACTTCATAAGATATCTTAATTAGTGCGTGACTTGATAGTAAAAGATTTATATTCAAAATACTTAGTTTCTTTGAGTGCAATTTTCTTGTACAATTTACCCCACTTTTTAAATTTTTTACTTTCATTTAGTTATATTATTATGTAACCATATGTCATGTTTGTGTAATATTAACATCGCTTTAATTTCAATATATTACATTGCTTAAATTTATCATATTTTTTTCAAATATATTTACTTAATATTAAAACTTTATTATTATTTATGATTATTGTTTTTGATAACTCATAGTAATTCCAATGAAGATCTGTTCGAGATAAAACAAACATCATTGAACAAATCTTGATCAGATTTATGTAATTAAATATTCATTCCGAAGAAGATTTTTTCTTATATTTTTATATGCATTAGGAGAAATTTCGATTCATCACTTATTTGGCCACTAAGGATATCTCACTCCATCAATATAACAATTTGGGATGCACTTTATCATTTAATTTTTTCCCTTTTCTGAAAATTGTATTTTAATTTTATTGTATTACTGTTAAACTCTAATTCTTCTCTCATCTACCCTTTATACCACTTTAATTTTTTTATATTACATTAGCTCAATTATTGCCATTTTAGCTTAATAACATTTACTTCCTATTAAAAATAACAATGCACAATTATTTATTGTCATTTACTTTAATAAGTTGTGGTAATCCTAAATAAGGTATGATCAAAATAAAAAAAATTGGCCTAATCTAAATGTGCTTTAAGGATTTAAATATAAATTTTTAAATATTAAAACATTTTAAATTCTAATGTTTCAGCATAATTTACAAGACTAGTACAATCATGGTTGATTTTATGATCCAAGAAGCTATAATCAATCTCTTTATCATCTTATAATGCAACATTTTTGTACAATTTCCTATTTCTTAAATAGTTTTTTTAATTGGTTTTATTGCAATGTATCACTCATTCTCCTAACGTATGACCTTTACCTTATTTTTGTTTTAATTTGCTTTTATTAAATTAGTATAATTTGAACTTTATACTTTATTTATTTAATATTGAAATTATAATGAATTATAATTTATGATTAGTAAATCTTGTAATTTGTAATAATTCAAAACAAGTTCCAATCAAAATGTAATAAACATCACAAGGCAAATCTTGTTGCACTTTATTAGACATTTTTATTAATACTTGATTTGGCAATGGATGATGTTATGTTTTATCTCCATAGTAACATGTAATTCTACTTCCATCCATAATTAACCTCACTTCATTTTTTATTTGGTTATATCACGACAAAAATCTTAATTTGTTATCATGTGACCGTTACATCCTTTTTCTTTGGTTATATTACGTTATCCAATTTTTGTTATTTGAGGCTTAACAATTATTTTCTTATTATTAAAGAAATAATTTAATATTATTTATTTTTACTTATTGTAGGAATTTATAATAATACTCAATGAGATGTAATATAGATAAAACAAATGTCATCAACATTCTGAACTAGTTCTATCTTATTAAGTTTTTGTTTTTTAATTTTTTTTAATAGATTATTTACTAAAAATTTTGCATGCTTCAAGAGGCATTTTAACTAAAACTTGATTTAGTGAACAAGAATGTTATAATAAGTGTCCTTAATATATCCAAACAAAACATTCTGATATAATATATCTCTTCAAATTAATTTTCTTTAATTTGGTTACATTCTATTTCTTTAACTCATCATATTTTAGAATTAATTTATAACAACTTAATATAAAATAATTATTTATTATTATTTATAACTTTTTAATTTTGTAATTACAAGTATTTCAAATTAATATTTGATCAAGAAGAAATAAATGTTGCTTGGCTCATCTTGATGAATTCTTAACAATCAAATATTTTTTTCTATAATTCTAAAAATTTTATTTTCTAGGGCGTTGGCAGGATTTGTGAGATATTTTATTCATGTTATATTTGATGATCGAGAAGTTATGCTTAATGTTTGTTAACTCTTAAAATGGATCATGCCTAAACAATTTATCTTATTTCTTAAAATTTTTCTCTTTTATTTGGTTATAATATTATATAACTCTAAATCTCCTCTCTTTTAACCCTTTTGTCACATTAATTTACTTATATTACATGACTTCATTTAATCTCACTTTTAGCTTTAATATATAATTCTTTAATTTTTTATAATAATTTATTTTTTATGTCTATTTTAATGATTCATAATATTTACAAAGGAGATGTAATTGAGGCAAAAAAATGGTTGTTTTATTTTTTCTAAGTTTTTGTTCTATAAAATATTCATTTTTATATTTTATGCATTTTATTTTCTGGGGTTTTGTATTTTTTTAGAATCATTTTGATTCTAATCATTCTGATTCATATCTACTTTAATGATCAAGGTTGCGATACTGGACCTTAGTTTCTCGAATGACATTAATCAAGTACTATTCATCTCATTTATTTGATTTTTTTGTTTGATTTGTTAGATTACTATGTAACTTGAAATGTTTACCAATGTGACATTTACATATCTTTGAAAATGATTTATTACATTTCTAAAGAGTTTCTCATTTTAGTTTTAATATATTTTTAGTTAATATAAAAAAAATAATTTGTTATAATTTTGATATTTAATTTAGTTATTTATATCAATTATAATTAAGATTAGATTGAAATGTAACAAATATTATAGAATTCATCTAGATTGTGTCTATTTAATTAAATATTCTTTTCAATATTTGTCAATATTTTATGTATTAATTTTTTGGCATTTTTTATTAGAAATTTTGATTCATATATGATTGAAAGATATATGAACTCAACATTCCCTAAATAATTTTTTCATTTCCTCAAACATTTTTCTTTAATTTTCTTTTTTTAACATAACTATCATTCTCCTCTTAAGTAACAATTATATTGTTTCAATATTTGTCAATATTTTATGTATTAATTTTTTGGCATTTTTTATTAGAAATTTTGATTCATATATGATTGAAAGATATATGAACTCAACATTCCCTAAATAATTTTTTCATTTCCTCAAACATTTTTCTTTAATTTTCTTTTTTTAACATAACTATCATTCTCCTCTTAAGTAACAATTATATTGTTTTGAGTTGGATATATTAAATGACATAAATTCATATTTTTCTCTTTAATATATATTTACTTAGTTTTGAAAAATTATTTATTATTATTTTTTAATATTTTTGGGTATTTCATAATAATTCAAAATGGTTTACGATTAAGACAAAACAATTATAATTCGATTCGTGCCAACAAGGTGTATCCAATCAAATATTGAATTCCACAATTTAAATATTTATTTTCTTTCATTTTTGCATGTCATAAGAGATATTTTTGCCAGTATCTAATTTGACTATCAAGGATGTTGCATTGGATCTCTTTATCGTTTGTTGAGAAACTTTCTTATACAATTTATCTCATTTCATTCAATAGTTCACTACAATTTTTTTATGTTTTTATGAACCTCTAAGTCTCCACTTGTGTGACCTTTTTGTCACCATTATTTAGTTATGTTACAATGCTATGATTTTCTCTTCTCAATTATAGCATAAAGTAACTTAATATTTACATAACAATTCATAATTATTAAAGCTTAATTACTTGCATATTTTTATATAATTCAACATGAGCACCCATCTAGATGAAAAAATATCATTACACACATCTCCACGTGCTCTATCCAATTAATTATGAAATTTCCAATTTTTAATCATTTTATTTTGTGAAACCTTGCATGCTTTATAGTTCATTTTGACTCTTTCTCTATTTATTGATCAAGAATGCTACTTTCAATTTTCTTATTGTCATAGAATGCAACTTTTTAATATGATTTATCACATCTATTGATCTTTTAATTTTTATATCATTATATTACCTTGATACTCTAAATATACACCCAAATATTTTCGTCACTTTGATTTAGTTATATTATATTATTCAAACTTTTCTTACTTAAGTTCTAATTTATATTTAGCTAACATTAGATGAATGTTTTCTTATTATGAAACAAGTTTTATTGGAATCATCTCAAAGAGCTCCATCCATTAAATTTTCAATATAAAATTTTTGTGTTTTACATTCTATTGTTTTTCTAGTTTTATTAGTCATTTTAATATATACTAGATTTCTGGAATATGGATATTACTCTATATCTTTGAAGTCTCTTAGAAAGTAACTTTTTATAAAATTTGCTATGCAACTCTAAATCTTTTCTTGTGTGGCCTTTAATATATTTTATATTTATTAACTAATTAACTTTTTTTATTTTTAATTATTTAATTTAATTGTTTCTATTGAATGTAACTGAGCTTGATCGAGATGAAACAAACGTCATTAGGCTCACATCAATGACCTATATCCAACTAAATGTTTATTTCTACAATTTAAAATTTTTTATTTTCTATTATTCTAGCATTCCTTATGAAACATTTTCATTTAAAAAAAAAAATTCTATCAAAGATTGTACACTTTTCTACTTAGTATCTTGGAATAAAAGTTTTTAATAAAATTTATCTAATGTTTTAAAATGCTTCACCTTGATTTTGTTTTTTTATTTTGAAATTTAATTTTCCTCTATCGTGATGATTGCATCTCTTTGACTTTGTTATGTTACAATGCTTTAATTTTTAGCATTTTAACATCAATATTTTTTTAACTAATACTACAATAATAAAAACTTTTATTTTTTGTTTTTTACGTTGCTAATTATTAGTACGTTTAAATAATCTCTGATTAAGATGAAAGAAACATTGTTCACTTCACTTGATGACCTTTATCCTATTAAATCATCATTTCTATATTTTTTAATATTGTTCCTCTATCAATTTGTCACATTTTATGAGAAATTTTTATTCATACCTGATTTGATGATCTCTTTAATATAATGAAGTGCTATTTTTTAATATAAATTGACACAAAGATTTTTTATTTTTACTTTAATTTTTATCACTATTCAACACTAAAGTTTATCTTTTCTAACTTTTACATTAATTTGTATAATAATATTACATTGTTTTGATTAATTAGATTTTAATTTTAATAAATATTTAATTAACATTAATAAAATAATTTTAATTATTTAAGGTTTTTTCTTAAATAATCATAGAAATTAAAAATGAATTCTAATCAAGATGATACAAATGACTTTTGATTCATTTTATTGTGCTCTATCGAACTATATTTTTTTATCTATGTAAATGTTTTGTTCTTTATTTTTTGAAGATTTTAGGAGACATTAAATTTGTAAAAGATTTGGTGATTAGGGTGTTGCACACAATCTCCTTTGTATCCTGAAAGGGAACATCCCCCTACTGTTTATCTTATTTTATCAAAATGTTTTCTTTTATTTGATCATATCACTTTCTAACTCCAAGTCTCCTCTCATGTAACTTACATCGATTAGATTTTGTTATATTATATTTTCTTAATTTATATTTTTCCAAATGAGGTCCAATCAAGATGAAGGGAAAGCCATCACACTTGCATCCACAAGCTCGATTTAATTAAATAGTCATTTGTATATTTTGAAAAATTTTATTTATTATTACTTTGGCATGTTGTAGGTTTTTTTAATTCTCAATCAATTTGATGATTGAGTATGTCACATGTGAACTACTTACTTTCACAAACTTCTTATATAATTTACTTATCTTTCTAAAAAATCTTATTTTGAGTTTATTATATTACTATGAAACTCCAAAGCTTTTCTCATGTGGTGATTCAATTGCCATGATCTTGTTACACTACACTCCTTAAAGTTTCCTTATTTTAGCTTTAATTTATACGTAGGTTTTATTAAAATAGTAATTTATTATTATTTACACTTATGTACTTTTGTATTTTATAGTAACTCCAATGATGGTCAATTGGAACAAAAAATGTCCTTCAACACTTTTCATTGAGCCCTATATAATTAAATTTTTGTTTCTATATTTTAAAAAATATTCAAGCTCATTTCATTTATTTGAATCTACTAGGTTTCTTTGGATTATCTCATTTATGCTTTAGTATATATTTAGTTAAAATTAAAATAAGTTTGTTATATTTATGCTTATTTTTTACATTAGTAATTTCTTATAATTCTAAATGGGGTTTGATTAATTTCAAGAAAACAATATTGGACACATCACTATTAACACAATCCATTCAGATATTCATTTTTATATTTTGAAATATTTTACTTTCTGTTACACTAGCGCTCTTTATGAGACACTTTGATTTGTGATTCATTTGGCCATCAAGTACATTACACTCAATCTTGTTAATATCCTAGAAAACAATTCTCCCACAAAATTTATCATTTTTTTCAAAGTTTTTGCTTAATTCTTAACTCTTCTCTTATTTGTTCTTTATAATAATTTCACTTGGTTATACCATATAACATTAATTTATCTCACTAGAATCTTAATATATATTTAGATACAATTCAAATAATAATTTATTATTATTTAGACTTATATAGTTTAGTTCTTCAAGGTAACTCAAAATAGAGTTCAATAATGGCAAAACTAATGTTGTTGAATTCGTCATGAAAAGTTTTATACAATTAAACATTCTTTTTTATATTTTAAATTTATTTCCCATGGATTTGGCTTTTTTAAGACATAATTCAATTCATTCCAACTTCAATAGTCAAGGATGTTACACTCGATCTTCACAAACCTTGTAATGCAACTTTCTAATAGAATTTATATCATTACATCAAATTCCTTGATTTAATTTAGTTATATAGCAATGCAACACTAAAGCACCTTCATTTACATTGCTTTGATTTGGTTATTTTACAATTCATCAACTTTCTAGAACTTTGCTTTGATATATAAATATATATATACATATATATTTATTAAAAATTAATATAATAATTTAATATTATCTATCCTTTTTTAGTTTGATAATTTGAAGTAATTCATAATGAAGTACAAACGATGAAAGTTGTTTTTGTTGGACTCATCTTGATGAGTTTTATATAATTAAAACTTTATTTTTATAATGTAAACTATTTTTTTCTAAGCTTATTACATGTTTTATGAGATATTTTGTTTCACAAGTGATTTTGTAACTGAGAATATTATGCTTGATCTCTATAGTATCATGGAAGACAACTTTGGCATAATATTTATTTAGTTTCTTTAAATTTTTTTCTTTGATTTGCTTGCATGAAAATTTAACTCCGAATCTCATCTCCTCTTACCTTTACAGGGCTTTGAATTTAATATATTACATTGTTAGAAATTTTCTTATTTAATAATAGAATAATAATTTATTATTTGATTTATTTATTTAATTTGTTAATTCATAAATGCGGTTTAATCGAATGGAAAAAAACAATTGACAGTCTTCTCTTTGAATGCTTTATTTGAATAAATATTGATTTCATAAATTTTAAAAATCTTTGTTAAGGATTTCAGGACTCTTTATAAGACATTTCCATTCATATATGAATTGCCTGTCGACGATGCTACGATCGATCTTGTTAGTAACTTGTAGTAGAAACTTTTATATTATTTTTCTCATTTATTATAATTTTTTCTTTTATTTGCTTATACTCTTATAAAATTATAATTCTCATCACATGTGACAATTGTTATATGGCTTTAAATTTGTCATATTATACTACTTGAAATTATTTTATGGAAAATTTATTATATGTTAAATAAATATTAATATATTAACTTATCATTTGTGAATTTTTACTTTTTTGCAAATAGTAATAATTCTAAATTAGGAATTCATAAGGAAAAAAGCATCTTTGGAGTATTCTCAAGGCCTCCCACAAAATGAGCACACTTTTCTAGCCAATCAAATACTAAGAGTGAAGCTTTTACATATTTTATTTTTCACGGCTTTTGCAAGATTTATAATTTATTTTAATTTGAACAATATTTGATGTTTAAGGATGTTACAATCTATCTCTTTCATAATTTGGAATGAAACTTTCCTATACAATTTACCTTATTTCTTATGATTCTTTGCTTTGCTTTGTTATTACTCAATTACTCTAAATCTACTCTATTATTGTCTTTACATCATTTTTTAATTGATTCAATTATATTTCTTCAGTTTATCTCATTTTAAAAAAATTTATTTCTGCTAAATGTTAAAAAAAATTAATTTATTTGATTTCTATTTTTTAATATTATTACTTCGCATTAATTCCGAAATTACTCCAGTCGAGGAGAAATAAGTCGTTAAACTCATCTCGATCACCTCTGTCCAACTAAGTAATGATTTCTATATTTTAAATATTTTACTTTATATGTTTTCTGCTTTTCTTTTGGGACATTTTAGTTCGTGTCTAATTTCATAATTGAGGATGTTTCACTTGATCTTCTTTGTATCAGGAAATGCAATTTTCAAGTAAAATTTATTTTATTTCTAATAATTTTTCACTTTCATCAACGATTATTATAGTATCTTAAAATAATCATCCTTGAGACATTTTAAAATCTTTGATTTGGTCCATTACAATGCTTTAATTTGAGTCATTTTAGCTTTAGCAAAGAAGCTTTTAAGGATAAAATAATAATTCATTAAAATGTGTTCTTACTTTCTTTGGCATTTAGTAGAATTTCCAAATGAGTTAAGACCATGAAAAAACAAACCTCACTCTACTTGACCTGACAAGAGCAATTCAAATAAATATTAATTTTTATCTTCTAAAATTTTTATCTTTGGGATTTTGGAACACCTTTTTAGAAATTTCATATCATGCTAGACTTGATGAATGATGATGCTACATGCGATCTTCTATGTACCATAGAATTCAAATTTTTCATGTAATTTCTCATTTCTTCAAATTGTTTTTATATTTCATTATATTACTATGTAACTCTAATTTTCCTCCCCTATCACCAACATCACTTTTGTTTTCATATATTGCAATACATCAATTTATGTCATTTTTGTTTTAATATAAATTTTTCATTTTGTACGGATTTGACAACTTTTATAACACATTTTAATCTCTAGTTGATTTGATGGTTAAAGATGCTACATTTAATCTCCATAATGTCTTGTAATGCAACTTTCTCACATTATTAGTCCAATTTTTCAAAAGTTTGTGCTTTGATTTTGTTAAACTAATATATAACTCTTAATCTCATCTCATATGGCATTTACATTGCTTTGTACTTGTCATATTTCTTCACTTTAATTTATCTTATTGTAAGTTTAATAAATATTTATATAATATTAAAAAAGAATTTGTTATTATTTCTTCTAATTTTGACTGGTAAATGCAATAATTTCAAATGAATCTGGGTAAAGTTAAAACAAGAATCATTGGAGTCGACTCGATGACTATTATCATTTTAATTTTTCATTTTCAAATTTTTATGTAATGTAATTTCTAGTGAGTCAACGAAATTAATGAGACATTTTAATTCATGCTAATTTTAATAATTCGGGAAGTAACATAGAATTTCTTTATTTCATATCATAGTTTCTCTATTTTAATTTTTAATATATATTTATTTAATATTAAAATAATTATCTATTATTACTATGCATATTTAACATTAGTTGTTCATGGAAATTCCAAATAAGTTTAGATCTTAAAAGATAAACATCATTCGACATGTTTCAATGAGCTTTATTTTATTAAATATGCAACTTTTTTAATTTTATTTTTTATGTGACCTTTTAATTCATACCATATTTGACGATTGAGGATTTTGAACTCGATCTCCTTGGTGTACTTTCCCTCACTATTTATTTTATATCTTCAAACTTTTTTCTTTAACTTTTTAATATTGTAATGGAACTCTAAATGTCTTCCCATTTATCCATTTCATTAGTTTATTTTAGTTATATTATATTATTTAAATTTTTGTCATTTGAGCATAAATATATATTTTTACATAACACTAAAACGAAAATGAATTGTTATTTATGACCATTAACTTTGGTAAATTTTTATAACTCTAAACTACTTTTGATCAAGACGAGGTGAATGTCATTCACTCATATTAACAAACTCTACTCCATTACATAGTCAATGTGAAATTTTTTACTTATTTTATTATCGATGGCTTTGGCATCATTCACAAGAAATTTGATTCTTACAAAATTTGATAATTAGCGATGCTACACTTAATCCCTTTACTATCTTGGAATGCATATTTTCCTTGAAATCTATCTCATTTCTCCATATTTTTCTATCTTGTTTTTTTATAATATTATGTACAATTAAATCACTTCCCTTCTAAACATTATATCGCTTTGATTTGGTTATATAACACAACTTTGATTTTTCTTAATTCAACTTTAGTGTTCAATTATTTAATATCAAATTAATAATATATTATAATTTATTTAATTTTAATTTGGTAATTCCTAGAAATTTAACAAGGCTTGGTGGACATGAAAAAAATATCATTTGAAAAATAACATAAATTTTGTAAGGAAGTGGTAATGTAAGAGATACTTAGGGGATTCAACGTACTATACTTAATATTGAAATTAGGCACGAATCAAACTGGGTCGCAAAGCATGATAAAAATTACAAAGTAAAATCTTTAAAAATATCAAAAGAAATAAGAATTGTATGAATCAGGTTAAGCCAACTCAAAAACTTTTTGTTTCATGTCAATCGAACCTCGTCTATAATTGTTATTAATGACAAAAAATAATGATAAATAATATAAAATTATTTTTTCCTAAGGAAATTTAATACAAAACTAAAATAAAAAAAATTAAGAAAGTATCATATAATCAAATCAATGGAATGTAAAGGTAAGTAAAGAATATAATTAGAGTTCTATACTAATATAACTAAATCAATAAAACACAATTTGTAAAATTAGGTAAATAAAAAAAGAAAGGTGCAATCACATACACCAAAGAAATTTTATATAATGTCCTCATTTGTAAAAAAAATATACTAATCAAAATATAGAGCAAACATGTCAAAGACCTTTTCATACTAAAATATTTAAGAATATGAAAATATATATTTAATTTCATTGAGTGGGTTAGAATGAGTCCTACAATGTTTGTTTCATCTCAATCGCACCTCATTTGTTATAGCTATGATTTATTAATGTAAATAAGTTCAAATAATAAAAAAAAATTTTAAAACTAAGAAAATATATTTTAAAGTTAGGATGAGATAAATTGAAGCAATGTAAGATGAAAAACACTTAACGGTTATACGAGAAGTGATTTACTATTGCATTGTAATATAACCAAATCATAAGTACAAACTTGAAGACATGGGATGGATAGCATAGGATTGTTGTATTCCAAGATACAAAAGACACTGAGCATATCATCATCAAATGTCAAATGAGTCACAAATTGAAATGACTCACAAAGTATGAGAAAATCATAGAAAAAGTATTTAAAACCATATAAATAAATTCTAAATTTGATAATGCCCATTGAGAACTATCCAATGATGAGTTTTTTTTGTCTCCAATCATATATCTTTTTGAATAACTATAAATTTTGGAAGTGTATAAACATATATAAAATTAAATTGTTACTTTAAAATAAATTAAATATCTTTTCATGTTTAAAAAAATAAGCTAAAGCAATGAAATATAACCAAATTGAAATGATTTAAATGTCACACTATGTTTAGAGTTTAATAATAAAATTCCCAAATTAATACAAAAACTTTAAAAAAAATGTGATAAATTTATAGTCTAAAATACTAAGAAAATCAAGTGTAACATCCATGACTATGAAATAAGATAAAAAAAAAAAGCATCTTATATAGATTATTAAGACCCTACAAATAAAATATTTAAAAATGTAGAATTGAATATTTATTTGGATAAAATTCATTGAGAAGAGTTATAAGGCATTTATTTCATATACATTAAGCATTATTTTGAATTAGTAAAATTTATAATCTTAAATAAATGTAAACAACAAAAAGTTATTATTTTGAAAGTAAAATTAGTTATAAATAAAAATATTTCATTATGCCCAAAAACATAAAAATAAAATATTTTAAAAAAAAAGTGAATAGTTAATTAGATAAGGCTCATCTAGATTAGCCTAATGAGAATAATTAATCTATATCAAACCTTTTGATGATTTATTATGAATTATTAAACAAAATATAAATAAATTATAAAAAAAATTAAAAAGTTAAGTAAATAAATGTTAAATTTACAAAGAGTTAAATTAAATTAATGCAATATAACCAAACCAAATAGTTATAAACAATAAGAGGAGATTTCAAGTTACATCCTAATATAAAAAATTAAAATGGAAAAAATTTTAGAAATGGAATAAATTGCTTAAGAAAGTTACATTCCAAGATACTAAGAAGAACGAGTGCTACATTCTTCATCATTAAATTAGATTGGTATTGAAATGTCTCATAAATTATGCCAAAAGCAAGAAAACAATATTTAAAAAAATAGTCGTTAAAAATTTAGTGAAAGAACTTGAGATGATTAGTAGACAATATTTGCTTTATCTACTTTGAAACTTGTTTGGAATTAACATGAATGTCTCAGATAAATAATATTAAATATTAACTAATTACTTATTTGATGTTAAAAAATATATGTTAAACATTGAAGTAAGATTGATTAAAGTAATATAATATAATCAAATGATTGGGTTATAAACATCACATGAGTGTAGAATAAAGTTTTCAAAAAAATATGACCAAATAAAAGTAAAATATTTGAAGTAATGAGAAAAATGGCATCATAAATTTGCATTGAAAGATACTAAGGAGAAAAAGTATAAAATCCTTGATAGTGAAATGTGTAAATTGAAATGTCTCATAGAACATCAAAAAATATGAATAGAAGAAAATGTAAAGGTAAAAAAATGAACATTCAAACTAATAAATCTTATAGAGATGAGCGAAATGATGTTTTTTTCAATCAACCTTAGTTTGGAATTACTAGTATTTGCCAAAATGAGTATTCATATATAACAATAAAGTATTAACAATGTCAAAAAAGAGGAGATTTATAGTTTCATAAGAGCGTAATCATATAGATGCTAAAATGTTTATGAAATTAGATAAATTAAAAAAGATACCTTCATTATAACAAACTAAGCATATTAGGTGTAACATCTATGATTGTCAAATCAGATTCTAACAAAACTTTCCTTCAAAATGTGTACAAATTAAAAAAAATAAAAAATATGTAAATATGTATTTTTTTTTATTGATCTTATCGTGATGAGAGCAACAATATTTATTTCATCTCAATTATTACTCATTTAAAATTATAGCAAATTTCATAAGTAAATAACCATAAATAATTTAAAAGTATTATTTCAATACTTAGAACAAATACATTAAAACTAAGATGTGATAATTTAAAGAAAGAAAACCATATTAAAGGGAAAAATTCAAGCAAATCTGATAATTTTATGGGATAATAACATTCCAAGATACTAAGGTGATTAAGCATAACATCTTTAATCATTGAATTATGTTTGAATTGAAACATGTCATAAAGTATGTTGATTTCCAAGAAAATAAAAAAATTACAAGAATTGAACATTTAATTTGATGGAGCTCATCAACCTCACTTGAATTACATGGGTTTCACATCGATCAAGACTCATTTAGATTTACAACAAACTACAAAACATAAATAAGTGTAAAAAGCTTTTTCTGAATTTTAATTAAATAGATATTAGAGATAAAATTACATTTGTTGTTGCATATAATATAACCAAATCAATGAAATGCAAATGTCACATAAGAGGCAGAACAAAGTTATATAGCAAAATAACCTAATTATTTAAACTAATGTAGGAAACAAACATCCTTAAAAAAGATAAGGAAAGTAAATATTTGAAATATATAAAAATGAATATTAGATAGGATGGAAATTATTGAGGTGAGTATAATGATGTTGGTTGTATCATAACTAGACCTTTTCTGGAATAACTGTGATTAATTAATGTAAACAAGAATAAATAATATTAAATTATTTGTTAATACTATGTAAACACAAATTATAGTTTATTTTATATAAAATAAAGGTATGTAATAAAACAAATCAAAGTAATATGAAAGACACAGCAGAGGCTAATGCACAATAGAATTACAACAAAATTAAAGAAAAAAATTTGGTTAAAAGTCATAAATTATGCAAGAAAGTTGCATGCCACAATTACAAGAAGATTAAGCATAATATCTTCAAAGGTCAATTCTATATTTATTAAAATGTCTTATAAAGTCTGGGAATACTTTAAAAAATAACATACTTAAAATATTAAAATAAATATTTAATTAGATAGAGCTTGTTATGATTAGTGAAATGACTTATTCATCTCTATTAGATTTTTTTGGAATTAATCGAAATTATCAAAATAAACAATTATAAATAATAACATATCATTATTTCAATAGTATGTTTGTATGAATTAAAATTAAAATGATATAAGTTATTAGTGTATTACAAGTAAATCAAATGGTTCAAAATGTTATACCAGAGTAAAATTAAAGTTATATAACTCTATAAATAAATAAAAATGATACTTTTAAAAAAATGACATAAATTGCATGAAAAAGTAACTTTCTAAGATATTAAGGAGATCAGGGGAAACATCCATGATCATCAAATAAGGTATGAATAAAAAAATTCTTTATAAAGAGTTCTAAAATCTTAGAAAATAAAGTATTTAAAAAAATATGAATATTGAATTGGATTGACCTCATATAGAGGAGTCGAATGTTGGTTTTTTAATTTTGATCAAACTTATTTAGTAATTAACATAAATTTAAAAAATTTGGAAAAATAGTAAAAAATTATTATTTTAATATTAAGTAAGCATATATTAAAGCTAAAATGATGTAAAATGTAGCAATGTAATATAATAGAACAAAAGCAATATAAAAGTCATATTAGAGGAGGTTTATAGTTTCATAGAAATGTAACCAAATCATGATAAAGAATTTGAAGGAATGACACAATTTATAAAAGAAATACACATTCCAAGACACTAAAGAGATAGAGTTCAATGTCCTTAATCTTCAAAACATATTTGAATCAAAATATCTATAATGTGTAACAAACAAAATTGAAACTAACATTTCTAATTATATAAAAATTAATTTTTATGTGGATTGAGCTCTATTAGATTAGTTGAACAATTTTTTCGCACTCCAATAGACAACATTTTTTAATTACAGTGAATTAAAAAAATCAAGAAGCTTTAAAAATAATAAATTATTATTTTTAATTTTAAGGTAGTATAGATTAAAGATGGAATGTGATTAGTTGAAGCATTATAATACAACAAAATCATGGCGATGTATAGGACATAAGATAAGAGGGTATCAGCTATGTAGTAATATAAAAAATCAATGTATAATATTTTGAAGAAATAAGCCAAAATTTATAGATATTTTGAGTTGTCAAATACAAAGGAGATCAAGAGTAACATCCTTGAATGTCATATGACGTATGAATTTAAATATGTCCTAAAATATGGAAAAATAAAAAAAAATAAGAAAATTATTAAAATAAATACAAAATTTGATAAAACATATCAAGACTAGCCAAACATTGATTATTCCACCACCATTAGGCTTTTTTTGGAATTACTACGAATCAACAAAAAAATTAACCTAGCCAAGAATAAATTGTTATTTTATTCATATGTAAATACATAATAAAGTTGAAATGAGATAATTTAAAGCAATCTTAAAAAACCAATTTAAAGACTAGTGAAGTTTACATGAGAGAAGTGTTAGAGTTGTATAGTAATATTACCAACCCAGAGCAATACGTTTAAAGAAATAACAAAAATTATACATGGAAGTTTCCTTTTATGATATTAAGAAATTCACATATATCATGCTCGCTTGTAAAATTAGGTATGAATCAAAATGACTTGTAAAGTATACAAAATATCATAAAAAGTAATATCTAAAATTATATAAATGAATTTTTTATATGATAAAGCTTATCAAGTCTATTTAAGGAAATTTTCTTCTTCTTAAGTGGACCTTATTTAGAATTACTAAAATTTATATCATTAAAAAAATAATAAATTATCATTTTAATATTAAGAAAATATATAACAAAACTTTATTGAGACAAACAAAACAAATGTAATATAACTAATTCAATGTAATTTTATGGTCACGTGAGAAGAGAATTAGGGTTTAATAATAATATAAACAAATCAAAGAAGAATATTTCAAGAAATTAGAAAAATTGTATAAGAAAGTTACATTACATGACACTAAGAAGATCTGGCAAAATATCCTCAATCGCCAAGATTATTTACAAAAATAATGTCAAGTAAAACTTGTTAAAACCATAGAGGGAATATTTAAATTTAAAAAAATTAAATATTGAATTCCATAGATCTTGTTGAGATGAGTTAATGAGATATATTTCATTTAGATGAAACCACCTTTACGTTTGTTACTAATTGCAAAAAATAATACATTAATAATAGTAAGCACTATTTTTAATCTCAAGTAAATAGATATTAAAACTAAAAGTAGATAAATGAAACAATGTTGTATAACTAAATCACATACATATAAAGGTGACATGAGAGAAGATTTAGAGTTAAAAGTATTATAAACAAATCAAAGCAAAATTTTTGAAGAAATAATATAATTTTATAAGAAAATGCATTCAAAGATATTACACAGATAAAGCATAACATCCACAATCATTAAATTATGAACGAATCAAAGTGCCACATAAAATTTGCTAACAAAAAGTTAAATATTAAAAAATCTTGCTATTTAATTACGTAAAGCTCATTGAGATGAGTCCAACAACACTAATGTAAATAATAACTAGTTATTCTTTTAATGTTAACGAAATGTTTGTTAAAGAATAAATGAGATAAATTAATGCCATTCAATTTAACCATATTAAAGACATAAAGTTCAAGAGTGAAGATTTAGAGTTAGAAGAAATATAACCAAATGAAAGAGAAAATGTAGAAGAAATGATATAAATTATATGGCAAAGCTACATTACAATATATTGAGTAGATTAAACATAAAATGCGATAAATTTATGAAAATGAATATCTAGTTGGATAAAGCTCATTAAAGTTATTCCAATGATGTTACTTTTGTCTCGATTTGATCATGTTTATAATTACTATGAATCACAAAATAAAAAAATAAATAATACAAAAATTATTATTTTAGTATTAAGTAAATATATAATAAAGTTCAAATGAGGTAAATTTAAATATTTTAATATAACAAAATTATGGTGATGAAAACATAACATAAGAGCAAAATAAGAATTTCATTGTATTATAAACAAATCATAGAAAAATGTTTTTTGAGGATATGAAATCAAGTGTAAAATATTGGTTCATCAAATAAGTTATGAAACAAAATGACTCATAAAGTGTGCAAAATTTTCTGTATTATTATTTAAAAAAATATAAAAAATGAGTATATAATTAGAAAGCGCTTGTAGAGACAACTACAACCTAATTTGTTTCATTTTTGTTGGACCACTTTTAGATCATCTGTGAATTACTAGAATAATTAGTCATAAAAAATAATTACTAAATATTTTAATTTTAAGAATAATATAATAAGGCTAAAATGTGATAAAAAGATGCTGTGTAATGCAACCAACTCAAAGTGACCTAACGGTCACATGAGAGGAGATTTAGAGCTTTTATGTAAAAGAATTAAAGCAAAAAATTAAAGAAATGATAAATGAAAGTGTGTTGATCGAGACAAAATTGATTATATTGTGTTGATCGAGACAAAATTGGTAATGTCTGTTCATTTTGATTGACCATTTTCTAGAATAACTATAAATTACAATTACTTACAAACTTTTTTAAAAATTAAGTGAACATATTTTCTTGCTTGAATGAGATAAATTAAAGAAATATAATAAAGTAAAATAAAACTTATGTAGAAGCTACTTGGAAGATATGTAGAGCAATATAGCAATAAAACCAAATCAAAGCATAAAATTTTCAAATAAATGAAAAAACATTTATTGGAAAATTACTTTTGAAGATAGTAAAGAGATTATGTGTAACTTAGTCATTCATAAAATCATGATTGAATTGAAATTGAACATAAAGCATGCCAAAACCTTCAAAAATGACATTTAAAAATGTAAAAAATGTTTTTTGATAGGTGCTATAGAGAAGAGTCCAATGATAGTTTTTTATCTCCATCAGATCTTGTTTAGAATTACTATATGTTATCACTTTAATATCAAGTAAAAATGTAATAAAGCTAAAATGGAATACATTCTAGCATTATAATATATTATACGGGAAAGTTGCTTTCCAAGGAACTAAATTATATGCGAAAGTTGCATCCAAGTTACTGAGGTTATAGAGTCTAACATCATGAAAATTCAATTTAAGTAAGAATAAAAATATCTCTTAAAATAGGAAGAACCATAGAAAATAGAATATTTAAAAATATAAAATAAATATTTAACGTCCAAGAGCTCGTTAAAATGTGTACTATGACATTTGTTTGGTATTCATTAATCATTAATTAGAATTAATACAAATTACAAAATAAAAGTAAACATAATTAATAATAAGATAATATTTGAATACTAGGTAATTAAATATTAAATTTGAAATAAGAAAAACTAAAGTAATATAATATAACAAAATCAAAGAAATTTAAAGGTCACAAAAGAGTTAATTTAGAGTAACACAATTATGTTATCAAATAAAATAAATAAATAAATAAAACAAACTTTATAGACAAAGTTATGTTATATGATAAGGTGTTTTAGTGTAGCATCTTTAATTATAAAAGTAGGCATGAATAAAAATATCTCATAATGTGAGATAGAACAATAAAATGCATATTTAAAAATATAAAATTAAATGTTTAATTAGATAAAATTCATTTAGAAATGTCTAATAACATTTGTTTCAACTTGATTAAACCTCACATAGAATTACGAGGACTTACAAAAATAAATAATCATAAACAACAATAAAGTTTTGTGTTAATATTAAGTTAATATATATTAATTATAAAAAAGTGACAAATTAAAGAAATGTAAAGTATCCAATTCAAAGTCTAGTAAAAGTCACAAAAGTTAAGATTAAGAGGTACACAAGAACAAAAATCAAATCAAAAAATAAATTAATAAAATAATACAAATTATTCAAAAACATTTTGTTACAAGATATTAGGTTGATAACTTATAACATCCTAGATCACCAAATCAATTATGTATTGGACAATCTTATAAGGCATTCCAATTCCCTTAATTTATTTAAAAATATAAAGATGAATATTTATTTGCACAATTCATCAAGAAGACTCTGATGTTGTTAATTTTGCCATTATTATGCTAGTTTGGGATTAAAACAACTTATAAAATTAAATAGGAATAAATAATAATCAACAATTATTTTTTTTGTTAAATCCAAGCTAAGAGAAATTAAAGAATGGTAACTTAACTAAATCAAAGTGATGCAAAGATTAGTGAGGAAATTGAGGATTTCATGGTAATATGACCAAATAAAAATGTAACATTTGAAAAAATGAGATAAAATTTATGAGGAATGTATGTCACAAAATATAATGGATATCAAGAGTGGCATTCTCAAACAAAAAGTTAGGCACAAATCTAAATGCCTTATGAGGCTTACCAATTTCTTTAAAAATAAAGTTTTATACAAATAAAAACAACTAATTTTTAGTGAAAGCTCGCGAAGACACGTCCAATGATATTTATTTAGTCTCAATCAAGCCTCGTTTGTAATTTCTATGAAATACATAATTAAAAAACATTAAATTTAGTAAATTATTACTCTAATTTTAGTTAATATTTGTTAATATCTGATACATATAGGTCCTATGAGAGGAGAATTTGAGTTACATAGAAATATAAAAAATCAAAGAAAAAAATCTTTAAAATTTAGATAAATTACACAAGAAAGTTACATTCTATGATACTATAGAGAATGAGTATAACACCTTCAATTAAAGCATGAATCAAAATGCCTTGTAAGGCATTCAAAAAGCCTTGAAACACAAACTAAAAATATAAAAAAATGAATTTTTAATTGCATAAAGCTCATCGAGATTTTTCCAATGATGTTTATGCATTCTTGATTTGACCACATTTGGAGTTACTTTGAATCACAAAAGAAAATAAGATTAGATTATAACATATTATTATTTTAATATTATTTAAGTAAATGTATATTAAGGTTGAAATAAGATAAATTAAAGCGACGTAATTAACCAAATCCAAGCTAGGTTGGGGTTACATTGGAACAGAGCTAAAGTTACATAGTAATACTACTAAGCTAAAGCAAAAAGCTTGAGTAGAAACTATAAATTCAATGATAAAATTGCATTTGATTTTAATAAGTAGAATGAGTGTGATATCCTTTATTGTCAAATTAGGAACGAATCTTAACATGTACCAAAGCACTAGAAAAAAATTCAGGTAACGTAGTAATTTAACAAAATAAAAGTTAAAAAATTTAAGAAATGAGATAAATTTTAAGAAAAATTGGCATTCCAAGATTCTAAGGGTATTAAGCATAACCTTCTTGACTATAAAATCAGGTATGAATCAAAATGTCTCAAACGTATGACAAAATCTTTAAAAATAAAACATTAAAAAATACAAAATGACTAATTAGTGAGAAACAACTCATCTACAAGTAAATGATGCATGTTTCATCTTGATAGGATGTTTATAGTTTCAAAGAATTACTAATGTAAGTAAAAGTAATAAAAATAAATTACTAATGTAATATTAAGTGAATACATTTTAAAATTGAATTTGTATAAACTAAAGCAACATAATATAACCAAATGATGTAAATATAATGTGGTAAGAGATTTAGTTCTATTTGGTAATTTTGCTAAATCAAAGCAAAAAATTTGTAAAAATGAAAAAAGAAATATACTCAAAAGTGACATTCTAAGATAACAATGACAAAAAGTGTAACGTCATCGACCATCAAATCATGTGCATTCAAAATATTTTGTGAAGCATATAAACTATAGAAAGCACAATATTAAAAAATATGAAAGGAATACTTAATTTTATAGGGCTCTTCAAGAAAACTCTAACAATGCTTGCTTTGTATCCATTAAACATCCTTTTGATTTATGATTAATTACCAAAGTAGAAAATCAAAATCATGATAAACAAAAATTTTATTATTAAGTTAATATATATATATATATATATATATATATATATATTTAAGTTAAAATGACTGAAATTTATGCAATATAAAGCAACCAAATTAATGTAATGCAAAGTTCACATAAGAAAAGATTAAGGGCACCTCATTAACATAACCGAATGAAATGAAACATCTCAAGATAAGTGATAAGTTGTATAGGAAAGTTGCATTCCAACATAATAAGAACATTGAACATACCATCCTCGATCACCAAATCTGGTACAAAAAAAATTTCTTATAAAGTATGCCAAAACTCAATAAAATAAACAATTTAAAAATTTTAAAATTTAAAAATAATATTAAACTAGTTAGAGCTCAATAAGTTGATTCCAATGACATATTTTCTCTCTAGCACATCTCATTTGGAATGACTGTGAATTAACGAAATAAATAAGCACAAATAATAACAAATTGCTTGTTTTTTAGTTTGAATAAAAATATAATAAAGCTCAAATGAGATAAATTATTCTGATGTAGTATATCTAATTCGAAGCATTGTGAAGTGCGCACATGATAAAAGAATTAGAGTTTCAAAGTAAAATAACCTAATGAAACTAAAAAATTTGAAGAAATAAGATAAATTATAAGGGAAAATTACATTCCATGATACTAGGTCGGTTGAGTGTAGCATTCTTAATCGTCAAATTAATTATCATTCATAATAAACAAATATTATAATGAAAGATTATTCAAATATTAATTAAATATATGTTAAAGATGAAATGAGATAAATTCAGCAAATGAAATATAGCCAAATCGAAGCAATGTAAGGATCACAATACAGGTGAATTAAAGTAATATAGTAATAAAACCGAAAGAAAACAAAAAGTTTGAATAAATATGACTAAATTTATAGGGATGTTCCATTCCAAGAAACTACAAAGATCAAAGGTGAAATCCTTGTTCATGAAAATAGATACAAATGAAAAAATTTTGTAAAATACGAAAAAAACAATAAAAAATTTAAAAATATAAAAAATTAATATTTAATTTGATAAAGCTTATCAAGATGAGTTTAATAATGTTAGTTTCATCTCGTTCTAACACAGCTTAAACTAATATGAATTACATAATAAATATGCATAAATAATAATATTTTTAATATAAGTTCAATTTATATTAAACTTAAAATGAGTAAAATTAAAACAATGTTTTATATTCAAATAAAAGCTAGTTTAAGTCCACTTGAGAATATAAAGTACATGGTTATATAACGAAATATAAAAAAAATTGAATAGTTTAGACAATTAGAATGAAAATGTCGCTTTCCAAGAAAATGAGCTTGAGTACAAAATCCTTAATCATCAAATCTGGTACGAATCAAAATATTTTATAAAACATGTAAAAACTTTAGAAATAAAATGAAATTTTGGAAAATATAAAAGCAATATTTAATTCATAAGAGCTCATCTTGAGGAGTTCGGCATGTTTTAATTCATCTCGATTGGACGATATTTGAAAGTACTTCTATTTACAAAAGTTAATAATATGTAAAAAATATTAGATGTTATTTACTTATTATTTAAATAAATAATAGGGCTAAAGTAAGGTAAATTTGAGCAATATAATATACTTAAACAAAAACAAGAGGGTTTTTTGGCACGAATGTTGGACATCGATAAGGCTTATGATTCGATCAATTAAAAATTTACATTTGAAAAGTGAAAGAATTTTTAGTTCTCAAATCTTTGGTGTGATTAGGTTGAGGGTTGTATCACTACATGAAGATTTGGGATCATGTTTAATGGGATGTATCCTCATTCGATTGAAGCTATCATGGGAGTTCGATAGGGGTGTCTATTTGCATCATACCTTTTTATCTTTTTGTCTGAGTATCTCTCTTAGCTTTTTGACTACCATGTAAGACAAGATGCCTAAATTAGGATTTGGCTTGGCTCTATTTCCCAAATTATTACTCATCTTGTATTTTCTAATGACATTTTGTTGCATTATAAAAAAATCAAAGCGAAAGATATTAAGAAACTATATTTATTACTAGGGAAAGATGCATTAAAAGATACTAAGGTTATTGAGCATAACATCTTGAATCATAAAATTAGTTACAAATTAAAATGTTTCGTAAACTATGCGAAAGTATATAAAAAATATGTAAAAATATAAAAGAAATAAATCACTATAAGAATTATCAAAATTAAACAAAGAAATTAAATATAAATAATAAAAAATAAAAAAAAATTACTTTTATACTGAAAACATATTATAGTTGGAATTAAAAACATTAAGGTAACATTATATAACAAAATAAAAAACATTAAAAAAATTGAAAACATTGTCATAGAAAAATGTTTTGAAAGAAACAAAGGAGATTAAGTTTAAAACCTCAATCATCAAGTTAATTTTGAAACAAAAGGACTCAAAAAATATACCTAAACTCTCAAAACTAAAATATTTCGAGATATAAAAAAATGTTTAATGTGATGGAGCTATTTGAAACAAGTCGACCAACATTAGTTTCTCTTAATAAAACCTTATAAAGAATTACCACATTTCATAAAGTAATTTAGCAAAAAAATCAAAATTTATTATTTTAATTTTAAATAATTATATATTAAAACAAAAATATGATAAATTTAAACAATTTAATATAACTAGACAATAATTATGTGAAAGTCATAGTGGAGTAGAATTAGAGTTTTATAACAATGTAACCAAACTAAGAACATATGAGGAAATGAGACAATTAGTATTGTAGAGTTGCATTCCAAGATAATTAGTAGATAATTACAATATCCTCAATGATGAAGTTTGGTACAATTTGAAATTTCTTACAAAACATGACAAAAACTAAAAAAATAATATGTTCAAGTTTATTAAAAATGATTTCTTAACGAGACAGAGCTAATCGAGATGAGTACAATGATGATCAAAGTGATATTAAGGTCAGAACAGAGAAGACTCAATGTTACATAGCAATATAGCCAAATCAAAGAAAAAATTGGAAAAAATGACATGAATTATTCAACAATAATGCATTCCATGATAGTGAGGAGATGGGGGGTACTATCTATGAATATCAAACTAGTACAAATTAAATTAACTCATAAAGTGTGATGAAATCTTAAAAAATAAAAAAATTCAAAACATACAAAAAAGGAATAACTAATTAGACAGGGCTGAGTGAGATGAACCAAATAATATTTGTTTCATCTCAATGACACATTTCATGTATTTATCATGAATCAACTAAGTAATTTATAATAAATAGGAATATTTAATTATTTTAATATTAATAAAATATATCTTAAAAAATAAAATGAAATAAAATAAATAAACATCCCATAACTAAATCAATGTGTTGCAAATGTCACATGAGGGGAAATTTTTGGTAACATGCCAATAACAGATTCAAAGATAAAAATTCAAAGAACATAGATAAATTATACATGGAAGTTACATTCTAAGATACTAAACAGGTCAAGTGTAGCATCCTCAATCATTAAATTAATTACGAATAAAAATGACTCAAAACATGCAAAAACATTAGATAATAAAATGCTTAAAAATAAAAAATTAATTTCTAGTTTCATAGTGCACATTAAAATGAGTCCAAGAAACTTTGTTCGATTACCATTAAAACTCATTTGAAATTGTTGGTTAGTACCAAAATAACTAAATATAAAAAATGAAAAATTATTACTTCAATAACAGTTAATCATATATTAAAGACAAAAATGAGATAAAGTTGAGCAATGTAATATAACATCATGAAAACGTGGCAAATGAAGCACCACAGGAGAGCTAAGATTTTTTAGTAATATAATGAAATGAATGTGAAAGAAATTGAAAAACTTTGATCAGTTTTATGTGAAAAATTCCAATAAATTGAGGAGATTGAGTGTGTCAACCTCGATCATCGAATTTGGTGTGAATCATAATACATCGTAAAGGTGTACAAACTCTAGAAAATAAAATAGTAAAAATTGTGAAGAAAAAGTTACTTAACTACAAAGAGCTTGTTGAGTTGAGTCTAAAGACATTTGTTTCATCATGATTGAATCTCCTATGAAATTAATGTTAAATGAAAAACAAAAGATTAAACATAAATAACAACAATTTTATTTTTTGATATAAATTAATAAAATTTATATTTAAACTTTAATAAATCAAATTAATAAAATACAACAAAATCAAAGTATAAAATTATAACATAAGAGGAGCTTTTGATTTATAATATTATATAATCATATAAAAGCAAATTATTTGAAGAAATGAAATAAATTATACGTGATAGTTGTATTCCACGATAACAACGAAAGTGAGATCCTTGGTTGGAAAACAAGACCTCAATTTAAGTTTAATTAATTGGGCTCATCCTAATGAGTCTCATAATATTTATTTCATCTCAATCAATTCTAATGTTCAGTTATTACAAATTTCCAAATTAATGAGATATAAAAATAATTTCTTTTTTTAACATTAATTAAGTTTATATAAAATCTAGAATGAGATAAGTTAATGCAACTTAATATAAACAAATGAAAGAGATGTAAAAGTCACAGGAGAGGAGAATTATCTTTTCACTGTAATTTGCCTAAATCATAGTGAAAAATTTGAGAAAATGAGATTAATGACAATGGAATGTTTTAGTCCAAGATATCAAGAATATCCAATGTAATATCCTCATTCCTCAAATGATGTATGAATTTAAATTTTCTATAAAACTTTTTAATCCTTAAAAAATAAAATATTTAAAATTATAAAAATGATGCTTTTACATTGAAAAGCTCTTTGAGATAAATCCAACAACATTACATCATCTTAGATGGATCTCATTTAAGATTATTGCAAATTGCCAAAATTAATGAGCATTAAAAAAATGACTGTCATAAAAGAGGTGATTTAGAGTATCATAATGATATAATAAAATTAAAGAGAAAAATTCAAATAAATGAGATAAATTGCATGGGAATGTTACATTTCAAGTCCTTAAAGTGTCGAGCATACTAATGTCAATCATTAATTCTGATAAAAACAAAAGTTTCTCATAAAGCATGCCAAAACCCAAGAAAATAACATATTTAAAATAAAAAAATGATATTAATATGATAAAACTCATCAGGATGAGAACAATGAAATTTCTTTCATCTCAATTGGACCGTATTTTTAATTACCATTAATTCATCAAATAGATAAGCATAAATAATAATAAGTTATTATTTTAATATTAGCCAAATGTATATTAAATCTTAAATGAGATAAATTCAAATAATATAATATAAAAAAATCAAAACAATATCGAAGAGACATGAGATTGAAATTAGTGTTACATAGCAATATAATAAAATTAATGCAAAAACAATGAAGAAATTACATACATTTTATGCGAAACATGAATTCTAAAATATTGAGTAGATTTATTGTAATGTCCCTGATCTTCAAGCAATGTATAAAATCACTATACAAGTGCAAAACTTTAAAAAATAAATATTTATAAAATATAAAGTTGAATAGTAGTTTGATTCAACTTTTCAAGATGTGTCTAATGATGTCTACTTCATATTGATGGGATATTATTTTTAAATTTCATAAATTAACAAAAATCATTAAACATAAATAACAACAAAATTAAAATTTTTTTGATAAGTAAACATATATTAAAGTTGAAATGAGATAAATTGAAGTAATATAATATAGAGAAGCAAAGAATCAAATGAATCATCTAAGTGACTATGATAACATTTTTTCATCTTCGTCAGACATCCTTTAGAATTATATTAAATTCCAAAATTAAATAAGCAAAAATAATGATAAATTTGTATTTTTAATATTTTTTAAAATTAAAATGAGTTAAATTAAAAACCACTATAAAATTGCATTCCAAGATACCAAAAAGATTAAATATAACATCCTTGATAATCAAACAAGATATAAATAAAAATATCTTGTGAAGTGTATCAAAGTTAGAGAAAATATAATTTTCAAAATATATAATTGAATATTTAAAAAGAAAAACGTCATTGACTTGAGTTTAATTTCATTTGTATTTGCTTTATCAAAACTTATTTTGAATTACTATGAATTACCAAATTGAAAATGGTAAGTAATTATAAATTATTACTTTAATATTAACTAAATATTTAGTAAAGCTAAATTAAGAAAAATTAAAGAAAGGTAGATAACCAAATAAAGCAAAATGTGAAGGCGAAAAGATAGAAGGAATAGTGTTACGTAGTAACTTAAAAAAATAAAAGAAAATATTTTGATAAAATAATATAAATTATATAGTAAAGTTCCATTTTATGATTTTATGGAGATCAATGTCACTTCCTCAATTATACATCACCTATAATGAATTTGAATTTGTAAAGAAAATAAGGAAAAATAATAATAAATTTTTTTTAATATTAAATAATTATAAATGAAAGCAAAAATAAGTTGAGCAAAAGTAATGTAATATAGAAAAATAAAACAATATTAAGTCCAAGAGAGAAAAGGTTTAGGGCTATATCATAATATAACCAAATTAGGGCAAAACATTTGAAGAAATGTCTCTTAAACCTTAAGAAAGTGATGGAAAGGAAAATATTTAAAATGTTTAAATTTAATTTTTAAAAAGGTAGTGCTCGTCTAGATTAGTAGAACAAACTTTGTTTCACCTAGATTGGCCATCATTTGGAATTAATTTTAATCAACATTGAAAAGAAGCTTAAACAATAAAAATTTATTGTTTTAACATTTTCTAAATATATATCAAAACTAAAATGAATAAATGAAATTAGTATAATATTAAAAAATTGAAACTGATGAAAATATAACACAAGAAAAGTTTTTGAGATATATAGTGATATAAGCAATTTAAACACAAGAGATTAAAGAAATGAGATAAATTTCAAGGGAAAATTATATTCCAATGTTTTAAGGCAACTAAGTGCACCATCGCAAGGTTCTAAATAAGTTGTGAATCAAAATATCCCATAAAAATGCCAAAATAATAAAAAAAACGTTTAAAAATATAGAATTGAATATTTAATAAGATAGTTAATTAAGAAGTGTTTAATGATGTTTGGATAGTGTCGAAAAGTCCTTTTTTGGCATTACTACAAAATCCCATAGAAAATAAAAATAAATAATAATATACTATTATAATTTTAATTTTGTAGAAATTATATTAAAATTATATTAAAATTGACATGAGATAAATTTGAGAAATGTAATATAATTAAACTAAAGCGATACAA
This sequence comes from Vanilla planifolia, assembly GCA_023846275.1. Taxonomy (NCBI): domain Eukaryota; kingdom Viridiplantae; phylum Streptophyta; class Magnoliopsida; order Asparagales; family Orchidaceae; genus Vanilla; species Vanilla planifolia. The sequence continues at coordinate 396,550 of JAIUJO010000304.1, read as the reverse complement.
AGATCATATATGGGGAGACAAAGAGTTATAAGGTAATATAACAAAATTAAAGCAAGAAATTTGAAGAAATAAGATAAATTACATAGGAAAGTGGCTTTACAAGAAATTAAAGAGCTTTTTTAGAATCACTGAGTAATGCGAATTGATGAATTTTAATGTTATGTAAACTTGTAGTAGATAGCAACTGAAATGTACGAAAGCCAAAGAAAATAAAGCACATAAAAATTTAAATTGAATAATTGATTTGATTGAGATCTTCGAGACTAGTGTAACAATATTTGTTTTAGCTCAAATAAACCATTTCTAGATTTACTAAGAGTTACCAAAGTAAATAGCCTAAATAATAAAAAATATTATTCTAAAATTAATTAGACATTTATTAATGTTACAATATATAAATTGAGAAAATGTAATATATCTAAATCAAAGTGACGTAAATGTGACATTTTATGAGATTTAGACTTACATAATAATATAACTAAATAAAAATAAAATATTAGAAAAAATGAGAAACAATGCACGAGAATCTGGCATATCGCGACATAATGTGGTCGACTTTATTATCCTCTAAAATCAACTTAGGTTTAAATCAAAATATCTCATAAAATATTTAAAAATAAAAAGCTATAACATTTGAAAATATAAAATTACATAAAGTTAATTGAACTCATCAAGATGAGTCCAAAGTCAATTGTTTGAAACATATCAGACCATAATAAGGGATACTTAAAATTATCAAAACAAATAAGTTTAAACAATGCTAATTTTATATTTTAATGTTAAGAAAATATATGTTAAAGCTAAAATGACATAAATTGAAGCAATGTAGCATAACAAAATCAAAGCAATGTAAGGGTCGTAGGAATGAGATTTAGAATTACAGAACAGCATAGCAATATAAAAAAACTAAGAAATATGAGATATTACGTTTGGAAACATTGACTTCTATGATATTAAGGTGATCAAGTACGACATACTCGATCATCAAATCTTCTGCGAATCAAAATGCCGTCTAAAACATGCTAAAACTCTAGAAATTTTAATAATTCAAAAAATATTAAAAATAAATTTTAAATTTAATAAAGCTTAATGAGATGACTCCATGTACACTATTTGGTCACCATGAGACCCCATTTGGAGTTACTACAAATTACCAAAAAAAAAAGGGAATAGATAATGATATTTTATTATGTTAATATTAAATAGATATTTGTTAAAAAAAGAAAGAGATAAATTGAAGTAATATACTATAACAAAATTAAGGTAATATGAAGTTTTCATAAGAGTACATTTATAGTAACATCAAAATATAATGAAGTAAAAAAAAAACTTTTGTAAAATTATAATAAATTTAATGGGAAGGCTGCATTCCAAGATACTAACTAGATCGACGATATGTTCCTTTATCATCAATTCTTTCCTGAATCAAATGCCTGAAAAACATTTAGAATTAAAAAAGATGAAATATTTAAAATATAGGAATTATTATTTAAATAGTTTAAGCTCATAGAGATGAGTCCAATGATGTTTTTTCCATGTCAATTAAATGTCCTTTTGATTTATTAAAATTATCAATTTAAATAGACAAGAATGATAATACATTATTCTTTAATTTTAATTAAATATATATCATTACTAAAATTTGATAAATTGAAGCATTCTAATATAATCAAATAAAAATAATGTAAAGGTCACACAAGATTTTATTTATAGCTATATAGTAACAAAAAACTCAAACAAAAAATTGAGAAAATAAGATACATTAAATAAGAAATTAGCATTCCAAGTTGTTAAAGAGAGTGAATCTAAGCATCTATGATTGCCAAATGAAGTACGATTGGAGAAATCTCGTAAAGCATGAAACAATTATGTAAAATTTTGGAAGTGTTGCAATTTAGATAAGTAAATAAGTAAAAGTGACAGCAAATTATTACACTAACATTAAGTAAATGCATATTAAAGGTAAAATAATAGAAATTGAAGTAATGTTGTATAAGAAAATCAAAGCGATATAAAAGTCACATGAGAGAAGACTTTTGTAGAAATATATTGAAATCAAAGGAAAAAAATTGAAGAAATAATTTAAATTGTACGAAAATGTTGAATTCGAAGGTACTATCGAGAGCGAGTATGACATCCTCGATAATCTAATTAGGTAAATGTAGGAAGGGCTTATAAAAGATACGGAAATAAAAAATATATTTTCAAATTTGAAAATTAATATTTACTTAGATAATGCCTATTCAAAAGACTCCATCGACAATTGTTTCATTTCAATTGGACCTCATTTGAAATTAATCTGAATTGCCAAGTTAAATAAGCAATGTTAGTTAAAAAATATTTTCATAATGTTAAACTAATATAGAAATAAATATTAAAGCCAAACTTAAATAAATTGAAGAACACATATTAGGTAACATCGTAATTTAAGAAAATTAAAGTGAAAAATTTATAGAAATGAGCTAAGTTTTATGTGAAAGTTATATTCCAAGATACGAAAGAGATATGGTGTAGTAGGTGCAAATAAAAACCTCTCATTAAGCTTACCAATTGCACAATAAAAAAATATTCAAAAATTTTAAAGTGAATATTTAATAAGGTAAAACTCATATAGATTAGTTGAATATAGGCTATTTTGGCTAAATTGAACCTCATTTTTAATAACTACACATTACTATTGTAAATAACCATAAATTAGGACAAAATTTAATTAAAATATTTAGAAACTATATATTATTGTCAAAATCAAATAAATTAAGGTATTGTAGTATAATCAAATCAAACCATTATAAATGTCAAACGAGCACATATTAAATATAGTGATATAACAAAATTAAAAAGAAAAATATTTAACAAAATGAGATAAGTAATGTGAGAAAATTACATTATATGACACTAAAAAGATTGAGCATGACATCCTCAATTGTCAAATCAGGCATAAAAAAATATCTTATAAAATAAATAAAAAACCTTAAATAAAATATTAAAAAATTGTTAAATGAAGATTAACTTAGATAGTGCTAATAAAGATGAATATAATAAACTTTGCTCTAACCCAAATATTGTTTTTTTGGAATTACTGCGAATTATCAAAGTAAATAGTGATAAATAACAATGAAATAAAATTTAATATTATGAAAATATTTATTAAAACGATGTGAGATAAATTAAATTAATATAATCTTATTCAATAAAAGTCTGGTGAATGTCACACGAAAGGTGATTTTTTGTTACAAAGTAATATAGCAAAATAAATACCAGACATTTGAAGAAATGTGTTCATTATCATGGGAAAGTAAAATTATAAGGTAGTAATGGGATTAAATGTAGTAAGTTCCATTATCAAATATGATGCAAGTTAGATTATCTCATAAAGCAAGCCATACTAATGGAAAATAAAACATATAAATTTATAAAAAAAAATATTTTATTGATTCACATCGAGGTATGTGGAATGATGTTTATTTTGTCTTAATTAGACTGAGTTTAGAACTACTACGAATTATCAAATTTAATAAAAAATAATAACTAATTATTTTTTTAATATTAAGTAAAGATATATCGAAGCTAAAATTAGAAAATTTATGAAAATCGATATAACCAAATAAAAGAGATGTAAAGTTCACACGAGAGTAGAATTAAAGTTTCATTGTAATAAAAAACCAAACTAAACAATTTGAAGAAATGAAAAAAATTATATCAGAAAGATGAATTACAAGTTATTGAGGAGACCAAGAGTAACATCCTCGAAAGTCAAGTGAATTAAGAATCAAAATGTCTCATAATGCATGCAAAAGCCAAAGAAAATAAAAATATAAAAATTTAGATTATTTAGAATTAATAGAGTTAAAAAACTAAATTGGAGTAAATAATAATTAATTTTTATTTTAATATTTAGTGGATATATTTCTAATATTGAAATGATATAGCTTGAGGAATTGTAATATGACAAAATTAAGGCAATGTAAAGGTCTCTTTAATGGAAAGTATGAGTTAAAAATTAATATGATGAATAAAAAAAAGAATATGAAACCTAAGATAAATTGTGCGAGAAACTTGCATTTCAAGATATTAAGGTGGTTGAGTGTAATATCCTGAATCATCAAATAAGCTACAAACAAAAATATTTTGTAAAGGATGGAAAAAAGAGATAATAAATATTTAAAAGATAAAAATTTATATTTAAGTTGATAGAACTCATAGTTACGAGTTGAATATTACTTGTTTTATATCGGTTAGACTATATTTGGAACTACTATTAATTAACAAATTAAATAAATATAAGAAATAAAATAGTATTATTTTAATTTTAAGTAAATGTAAATTCAAATTGAAATGAGATAAATTGAAGTAACATATCAATAGCAAATTAAAGCAATATGAAGGTTATAAAGAGTATATTTAGAATTACATAATGATGCAAAAAAATCACAGTGAAAGCATAGAAAACATGAGATAAATTGTATACGAAAGTTCCATTCGATGACAGAAAAAATATTTTGGGAAAAAAATATAACATAAAAAATTTAAAATTATGAAAATAGTTATGCTTAATTTTAAAGACCTCAACTAGATGTATCCCATGATGTTTGTTTCAACTTAATTATTCCTTGAATTGAATACTATGAATTACTAAAATTAATATGTATAATAATAAAATATTATTTTTTACATTAACTTAATATATATCAAGCTAAAATGAGATAAACCAAGCAAAGTAATATAAAAAAAGAATTTATGAAATGTCACATGAGAGGAGATTTCGATTTACATACCGATAACACAATGTCAAAGAAAATAACTATAATAAATGAGGTAAATTTATAGGAAAGATGTATTCCAACGTTCTAAAAGTTTTCAAAATTTAGAAATAAATATTTGCATGGATAGAGTGAGTTGAGATTAGACAAATGACATGTCTCTCCTATCTCTTAAATATCATTTAGAATTTCTATGAATTACAATGTAAATAAGAAAAAATAATAAAAAATTAATGATAAGACGAGATTAATTGTGGCCATAAAATATATGAAAATTAAAGTGATGTGATGGTTATAATGAAAGAGATTTAAAGTAACATATTAATATAACCAAATAGATTAGAAAAATATGAACAAATGAGAAGAATTATGTGGAAAAGTTAAACTGCATGACACTAAAGAAAGCAAAAGGAGAATCTTTTATCTTCAAATCTAGTAAGAATCAAAATGTCTTACAAATCATGGAATATCCATAGAAAATATGATAAGTAAAAATTCCTAATTAAATATTTAATAATATTGAGATCTTTGAGATGCGTGTAATGATGTATGATTAAACTTGAATGGACAACAATTCTAATTTCTATGAAATATGAAAGCAAATAAAAAATAATTAATTATTATCTTAATAAAAAGTAAACATATATTAAAGTTGAAATGATATGAACTAAAGTTGTGTATTATAAGCAAATGACACTAACGTAAAGTTCATAGAAAAAATTATCTTGAGTTATAGAGTAATCTAACTATATCAAAGAAAAAATTACAAATATTGGGATAAATTATACCAAGAAGTTGCTTTTAAAGATATTAAGACGGTCGAGTGTATTATCCTTAATTGCCAAATAAGGTATAAATGCAAATGTTTCATAAATCTTGCTAAAATAAGAGAAAATAAAGTATTAAAAAATAATATCAAAATGACTATTACATTAAAAAAGTTCACCTCTGATTAGTCTAGTGACATTTATTTGATTTTGATCAGGACCCTTTCAAAATTGCCACAAATTATAACATGCAGAAGTTTGCGAGTTAAAAAATTATTATTTTTATATTAAGTAAACAAATATTGAAATTGAGAAGATATAAATGAATAAAATTTAAATGTCACACAAGATGAGAAATTTTGTTACATTGTAATATACTAAATTAATGCAAAAACTTTCCAACATAAGAAAAATTGTCTAAGATACCAAAATTCAAAGATATTATGAAAATCAAGAATAAAAACCTTGATCATGAAATCAAGTAAAAGACAAAAGGCCATGAAAATAATACCTAGGTAATAGAAAATAAAAATTTTATGAAATATACAAATGATTATTTAATTTGGTAAACCTCGTAGAAATAAGCCCAATGATGTTTGTGTTGTGTCGATTAGACCACATTTGAAATAATATGAATTAATATAAATAAATAAACACTAAAATTATAAATTATTATTTATATATTCAAAAAATATTTATTAAAGTTTAATTGAGGCAAATTAAAGCAAAGTAACAAAATAAGGCAAAAAGCATTGTAAAGGTAATACAGGAGAAGATTTACAGTTACATAATAACATAAATAAATTAGAAAAATTTTAAAAATGAGATAAGTTCAATAAAAAAGTTATGCTACATTATACTAAGTAGATCATGTGTAATTTACTTTATTATTAAATCAAGTTTAACATTTTTTATCACCTAATTGAGTACGAATTAAAATGTATCATAAAGCATGCCAAAGCAATCGAAGATGAAAGATTAAAAGTTTTCAATTTGATTGCTCAATTTTAAAAATCATTGAAACCTATGCAATGTCCTTTATTTTATCTTGATTAGATAATTTTTTTGAATTATAACGTCTTACCAGAGTTTAGTCATGTAAATTATATTACAAAAAAATCAATAAGAAACATTTGAAGAAATATGATAAATTGTATAAGAAAGTTACATTCTAATTATACTTAGAAGATAATATGTAGCATGGTCATAAACAAAAGTCACAAATTGAACTTAAAAAAAACCAAAATATATAAAAAAGAATATTTTTTTTGATAAAGCTCAACTAGTCATGTAAAATGACATCTATTTCATCAAGATTAGAACGCCTTTGGAATTACTATAAATTATCAACATCAATAAGCTTAAATAATAGTAAGTTATTTTGTTAATATTAAGTAAGAATATAATAAAAATTGAATGAGATAAATTGAAGGAAAGTAAAATAAAAAAATCAAAGTGATATTACTTTTACATGAGAGGACAATTAGGGTTTCATAGTACAACAAAGAAATCAAAGTAAAAATTTCAAGAAGAGAACTGCACAATGAAGTTACTTTCAAATATATAAAAAACGTGAAGGGTAATATATTCTATTTCTTAGAAAGATACAAATCAAATGGTCACCAAAAGTACTCAATAACTTTGGAAAAAATATTAAATAATACAGAAAAAAATTAAATGGTGTGCTATATTCAAGATGGTCAAACAATATTTATTTTATCTTAGTGAGACCTTTATTAGAGCTATAATGATTTGGTGCATAAAAAATATCATTATTCTAATATTAATTTAATATATAATAATGTTTTAAGTGAGATAAATTTAAGCAATATAATTTAACTAAACCAAAGTGATATAAAGATGACGTGGTATAAAATTAGATTTTTATTGGAATATTGCCAAATAAAAGAATAAATTTAAAGAAATGAGATAAATTACATAAGAAAATGGCATGCTAATCTACGAAAAAGATCGAGTGTAACACTTTCGATCATCAATTTTTGTTTCAATGGAAATAAATTTAAATCATGCCAAAAGGCATGAAAGAAATATTAAAAATTTTAGAAATAAATATTTAATTAGATAGAGGCCATCAACTAGAGTTAGAAGATTTTTGTTTATGACTTAATCAGATCACATTTAGAATTACTATTAATTAACAAACTGAAAAAGAAAAAATTAATTTTTCAATATTAAATAAGTATATATTAAAGGATACAAGAGATAAATTAAAGAATGTAATCCAACAAAATTTAAGTGATGTAAAGGTCATTTGAGAGGAGATTCAAATTTACACACCAACATAACGAAATCAAAAAGATAATTCAGGGGACTTGTGATAAATTGTATAAGAAATTTTCATTTCAAGCACTACAGAGGTGATCATTAAAATTGATGGGTCACTTTTGTGTTTGGTGAGTCATGCTTCAAATGTTTGGTATTTTATCATAATGAGCTTGTTTAGAATGAAAGAGGTTTAAATGTAAAGAGCAAACCTTGTACTTTTGAAGATGGTGAACTTGTAGTCTTCAAAGTACAATAAGGTATCCCAAGAACTTCAAAGATTGAAAGCATGCACATAAAATTTCAAAAGATTTTATTTTTATTATGAAATTGAATTTTATATTATTGATTAAAATGACACAAGTCCATTCATCTCAAGGATCTAATTGTTTAAAGATGTTCATGATTTAGAAAATTTATAGGTTTCAATCTTTTTCATTCTTTTTTGGGATCAAATCCTACTTAAACCATTGGTTTAAGAAACATATGACTATATTTTTTTAATAATTATTTTCTTCATTAAATCCTACTCATGTTTATTTGTCAAATTTTATAATAAGTTGACTATAAAACAATAATTAATAAAAAAATTAAGTTGTTATTGTTTTCATAATTAAAAAAAATTAATAAACATCTTAAGCTTTGACACAATTGCAAAGCTCTCGAGCTGAGCAAGCCTAAAAGGGCATTTGTGAGCTTAGGGGCTAGAGATTGGAACCTTTTTTAGGCGAGGCCCAATAATCATATGAGTGAAGTAGGTGATGAAACCTTAGGCACATATGGTGGAAGCCAACCCTAATTAGGCTTGAACATAACACTTATGTGAACACTTATAAAGTGTAAAACGTTTGCATATACTAAAATGTGGTACTAATCCTTCGTGCCCATCTACTTCCAAAACAATGAGTATTGTCCAATTGTTCATTTCTACAATCTCGTTGTGGTGATCATATCCAACATTCCACATGCAAAGCTTGTGGGATTTGTCACCATCTGAACTTCAAATGGATTGTAAAAGTTTCATCCTTTATGAAGTGATTACTACATGCTAAAAATATGAGTTTGTCACCTTGTCCGACTTCATGTTATGGCAACCCTTATCAAATATTTTTTCTTGAATCATACAGCTCTAATTTATTCATTTTGAATTCTCAGGATGCAATCTTTTTTTATTTTATTATTGAATAATTGAAAGATCATGATCTTATTTGACTTCATCCAACCATCCATAACTAATTTTCTATTAAACCTATTTTATTAGACAGACACGAATGCCTCTATGAAGATAATGCTGCTTTTATCACCACACTAAATTGCTACTTCACAAGTCATTACTTGTGCCATTTTGCTAAGGATTTCAAAAGAATTATTCAAGCATTTGAAAAAAGTTTTTAGGTTTTCTATTAATAGCTTTTAATAAAGCTTTTCTTCTACTTTGTAATGGTTATAATCAAAATTTTTTGTAAATACCTAACCATAAAAAATGAAGTGATTAATAATTGTTAACAACATTTCGAAATAATAACAAAGTGTTGTACCATATTCTAATGGCTCAAATTTCTTATTGCAGCTCTTACATCTTACGATTTGTTTAAATTCTTAATTTTTTCCAGCTATGCTTAATTATTTTATTATTTTAATTTCACTTTGTTGCTTTGTATATTTATCAACAAAAATTGGGAAATTTGTATGCTTTTTTAAGAAAGTTTATTTTTTTTATATTTTTTTTGTTGGGCTACCTGACGTTTGCAAAAGGCTATGCCTTGTTTGAAGACGTAAAAAATTGAGTTGGAGTTGAGCTCATCAAAGCCAAGGATGTTGTTGATCCTACAAAAAGTAATATGATGGAAGTGAATCATAAGAAAACATCTTATGTTTTAACTATTTCCCTAGTGGAGATTTTTTTCAATCTTAGCTAGGGGTGGATGTAGGTTTTTGTATGAATGAAATCACTTGCACATTCTATGTAGCATTTTAATTTTTTATGTATTTTTATTAATCATAAAATTTATAAATTAATATTTTTATAAATTAATTTTTTTTAAACATAAAATTATTTTTGCAAAGAATATTTAAAAAATAATTGAACTCTAAAATGATTAAAAATACTTTAAAACCCATAATTCATCATCATCATATAGGATTCACACACTCATTTTCACTTGAGTTAGTTTCAGAGTGAGTTCCTTCTAAAATGTGGGTTAAATCACCTACATGATCCATCATGTGTGCTTTATTTATTTTTTAAAATTTAATTAATTTTTATTTTTGATGCACAATAATATCTAATTTCTATATTAACATTTTTTTATGCTTGCCAAAATAGCAATGTTTATTAATTCCCTTATTTATTTCAATTTGACTTCACTAATAATTGAATTTACGAAGCTTTTCATGAGGAAATTTCATCTAGTCATCTTCCATAATTTAAGGGTGAAATTGTTTTCTTTTGTAATTCCAAAAGATAGGGTACTAAGTCAGTAATGTTAAATCAATTAGATGGTAAAGGAATCAATTACTTATTCCAAACATTGCCTCAAGAAATTGGTGTGAGAGTGTGTATGGTTACAACTTCTTTTGTGTTTATGTAAGGATTAGATAGGTTAAATGGTAGATCAAATCTGAAGATACTAGTGATGATAACAATTAGATGAACCAAATGAAGAAAGAAGAGAAGGAGAAGTGAAAATCTAGAAACTCAATTTAGTGATGAATCATGGTGGTAAACGTATATCAGGTATTTCTTATTCTAGCCAAGAGTTTACCTTTGAATCCAGTGCTAAAATACCAAATTCCTTCTTTAAATTTGTTTTAAAGCATAAAATATTAATCAACATGTATGATGATGTTAAGAAAGTTTGTGCAAAACATGAATCTATAATAGTTGAATTGCTTGAAAGATATGATGGACTTAAAGAAGAAAATATTTATTTAACTAATCAAGTTCATTCTTATATTTTTAATATTTCAGGTTTGAAAGTTTCAAATAAAGAATGTGAAATTAAATTGTTCAAATATATTTCATGAAATGATGCTTTAAAGTTAGGGAATGATAAGTTAAGCAAAGAAAATTATTTTTTTAAAGAAATATTGGAAAATTTTAAATCAATTTAAAAGGAAATATATTATCTAAAACCAAACTATAATAGCTTTTTTCTCATGTATATAGTTGTAACATTCACATTGACCTTCAGGTGCCACTTCATTTATTCTTATGAAAATGAGTAATTTTTTGTTTGATTTATAAGTGTTTAAAAATGCATTACTTTTCAACGATGTGACAACAAATAATTTATGTTTTCATGACAATTACAGATTGAAAAAAATCATATATTTATGTATTCAGTACATCAATTATTTCTCCTTTTCATACATTTGATTACCAAGCAAAATCTGATATTGTATGCAATTGTTGTTCTAAATTTGGATATCTTACACTTGATTATTGAATTAAAAAATCAATAATTCTAAAGCATAATTGATATGATTGGATTCTATCAGAAACAACTTCTAAAAATTTCTTTACAAAAGCATAACATGCACACTTTACCACAATTCAGCCTAAAATAATTTGGGTTCTTAAATTTAATGCTTAGATAGTTTTGTAGGTGTGTCTCAAATTTTAATGCCTATGAAGAAAAGCCATGCTTTCTTAGTTTGTGTAGTTCGTTAACAAAATATTTGAGGTCCTAGCTCATGATTGATAAATATTAATCATGTAGAACTTGTTAGTTAGAGCATATAGTTGTCACATGATGAATTCAAATATGACAAGAAAGTCATTATCATATTTTTTCCATCACATTTTTTGATGAAATTTGATTGAATGACATATTATTTATTATTAAAAAGTTAAACCTATGAGCTCATAGTTAAATAAAAGTTGTCTTAAGGATTCAAAATAAAAAAGATGGGAAAGAAAAACTAGGTTATGCAGGACATCAAATTTAAATGACCTTTGAGTGAGTGGACGTTTAGAGATAATTTATCTTGGACTCAAGGTGCATATGTTTAGGTGAAAAGAAACTTTGATTTGTGATTTATATTGTGTTTTTTAAATTTAGTAGACTTAAATTTTATAAGAATAAAAATATGACCATCATAACCTTCCTTGAATTGATTAGAAGATTAAAAAGATAAAAATAATTTTAGTTGAAAAAATTTTTAAAAAAAATATCTATATGAATATTATAAGGAGTGGAAAATATGAGAAAAGTTTATATCCTTCACTTACAATTACATGTAAGACTGTATAAGGGTAAATAACAAAGTTTACAGACTTGGAGTTTATTTTTTGGAATTTTAAAATTTAATAAAACTTTTAATTGATATGATTTTTTTAGATTTACATTTGTAATTTTATTTTGATAGAGAAGAGATAACAAAAAAGTTTGATACTTTAATTTGCACATTACATTGGTAATAACATACACGCTATGTTTGATGAGTGAATTACAAAAATAATTAATAAAAAAAGATTGAATGATTTGATGGAGTTATTTATGTACCTTGTATTGAAAAAATGGAGAAAAATAAACTAAACTTCATAGAATATCTAAACGAAGCTCATCAACAAGTACTTGGAGAATGTTAGTATCAATATCTATAGGGATCAAATAGATGGCATGCTAATGAAGGATTTTGAACATGAGATTCTATAGTATACTAATATTTTTCATAGAAACTATATTTGATGAAGACACTCTCAAGTGTGTAAGTTGATGTCATGAATCAATAGTAAGAAAAAACTTTAAAAATTTTGTATAAGATTTAATTCTCATGCTTATTAATTAATAGCATACTAGAGCTAAATAAGTACTGAAAAATAAACAATATGAAAATGAAGTAACTATTGGAGACAAGACTAGACCTGTCATTTAAGGTATATCATAAACTTCAACATTATAAGAAATAATTCACACAAATATAATAGTTTAACTTCATCAAATCTTGTTTAGAATACTACTAGTCACCAAAGTAAGTAAGCGTAAGTAATAAGATATATTTATTTTGAAAAGAAGCAAATATATGCTAGAGTAAAAATGACATAAATTGAACTAAATCAAAATAATATAAAGAACCAATGAGAATAGATTAAGAGTTAGATATAATATAAAAAAATAAAAGTAAAAAATTGAAAAATGTAAAAGATTTTATGAAAAAGCAGCATTCTAAAATATTAAGGGGATCGATCATAAAATCCTTGATTGTTAAATCATTTACTAGTCCAAATGGCAAGTAAAACATGCCAAAACTAATGACAATAAAAAAATTAGCAGCATAAAAATTAAGATTTAATTAGACAGAGTTCATCAAGATGAATCCATCAATGTTGTTTCATCTGAATTGTATCTCATTTGGAATTACATAAAATTAACAAACTTAATAAAAATAAATTATAGTAAATTATTTTTTATTTGATATGAAAAAGGCACTGATGATTTTAGATAAATTGAAGCCACATAATATAGCCAATATATGCGACGTAAAGGTAACAGGAATGTAGAATTAGAATTTCATAGTAGCTTATGGAAATCTAAATGAAAAATTTTAACAGATGCAATAAATCATACAAGAAAGTTGTATTACAACATACTAAAGTGGAGAAGTGTAATACCCTCATCTTTAAATCAAGAAAAAAAAAATTTAAAGCAATGAATATATTAATTTAATTACAATAAGGTCATTAAAACAATTTCAACTATATTTCTTTTATCTCGAATAAGCCTAAGCATAAATAATAATAATCAAAATACATTATTTTAATATTAAGAAAACTATAAAGTTTCCTAAAAAGTCATAAATTAAACTGCTACAGTATGACAAAATCAATGCGATGTAACTGTCATAGTGAGAAGAATTTCATATCCATAATAACATACAAATCAAAGTGAAGAATTTAAATAAAGGAGATAAATTGTATGACAAAGCTACATTGCTAGATACTAATATGTTTCATTGTAATATCCACAAAATAAAAAAAAATGAGTCGAAATACCGTATAAATCATGCCAAAATTCCAAAAAATGAAACATTTGAAAATAAAAATATCAACATTTAATTGCATTATGCTCATTGAGACTTGTTTTACAACATTTGATACATCTCAATCATACCTTGTTTAGAATTTATAAGATTATTAAATTAAAAAGGGAAAAACACATTAAATATAAATTTAATGTCACAAAAATATTTTTTAATGCTGGAAAAAAATAATTTGAAGGTACATAATTTTACCATATCATGTAATTTAAACGTCACATAGGAAAAGAATTAGAGTAACATTGTAATTTAACTAACTCAACATGAATATTTGAAGAAAATAGATAAATTATATAGGAAAGTTGTATTCCAAGATATTAAAGAGAAATATTGTAACATCATTAATTGATAAATTAGGTACAAATCAAAATGCTGCTTCATTTATGTTAATCTTTAGATGAAATTTTTAAATTATAAAAAAGATTACTTCATTTGAAAAAAACTCCTTCAGATGAGTCCAACTATGTTTGTTCAAATATATTAGAACACATTTGAAATTTTTATGAATTACCAAAGTAAATAAGCATAAAATTAATAAATTTCTATTTCAATATCAAATAATTTTTTAAGAGTGAAATTAAATAAAATTAATCAATCAAATAAAGGTAAACTAAGGGGATTTAAAGGTCTCATTGAGGAGAACTCGAGTTATAGGGCAACCTAAAAATCTAAAACAAAAAATTTGAAAAAAATGATAAATGTTATAGGTAAGTTGAATTCCAAAATACTAAGAAGATCATGTTTAACATCTAAGATTATTAATTCAGTTACAAGTCAAAATAACACCTAAAACAAGCTTAAGCACCTATAAAAAAAACTAAGAAATATATAGTTGAATATTTAATTTTACCAAGCTCGATAAGGTGAGTCCAATGATAATTTCGTCATATCAGTATGACCTCATTTAGAATTGTTATTAATTAGCAATGTAAGTAATGATAAATAACAACAGTTTTTTGAATATTATGAAAATTAGGATTTCATGAGAGGTGATTTAGAGTTTTATCATAGTATAAAAAATTTAATTCTTAAAAATCAAAGAAATAAGATAAATTGTATGAGAAAGTTATATTTTAAGATACATAGGAGATAAAGTTTAACATTCTTATTTGTGAAATTAGGTAAAAATTAAAATATCTCATTAAAAATGCTAAAAATATAGAAAATAAAATATTTATAAATACAAGGATGAATTTTTAATTTAATAGATCTCATTAAGGTGAGCCAATGACTTTTTATGCTTTCGTTGGACCTCATTTGGAAGTTTTACTAATTACCAAAATAAATAAGCAAAAAATAGTAAATAATTATCCTTAATATTAAATGAAGTTTTATACTAAAGTTGAAAGGAGATAACTTGAAGCAAGTCAACGTAAAAAAATTAAAGTGGTGCAATGGTTATATGGGAGAAGAATTACACCTTTATAATAGAGCTCATTGGGGAAAGTCTTGTCCTTCTTAATTTTTCATCCTCAAACTACATTGGAAATTACTATCAATTAACATTAAAAAATTAGTAATTCTATATTATGTAAATATAGTTTAATGTTAGAGGTGACAAAAATTTAAACTATGTAATTTTTCCAAATAAATGTGAAACGTTTTTGGAAAAATATGTTCAATTATTTTTGATGTCGCATTCTAAGATAATAAGACAAGTGAGTGTAAAATCATTAATTATCAAATCATTTATGAATCAAATTATCTAATGAAACATGTCAAAACCATAGAAAAAATATTTTTAAACTGTAAAAATGATTTTTAAAGTTTATAGTGCTTGACAAAGTGAATCTAATTGATATTAGATTCGTCCTCAGTTGGTGTAAGATAGAATTTTCGTGAACTATTAAATATGAAGAAGAAAAAGAAGAAGAAAGAGAAGAAAAGAAGAAGAAGAAGAAGATGAGGAAGAAGAAGAAGAAGAAGAAGAAAAAGAAGAAGAGGAAGAAGGGGAACAAAAAGGAGAAGAAGAAGAAGAAGAAGAAGTAGAAGAGGAAGAAGAAGAAGAAAAAGAAGAGGAAGATGAAAAAGAAGAAAAAGTAGAAGATGAAGAAGGAGCAGAAAAAGAAAAAGTTGAAGAAGGAAAAGGAGAAGGAGAAGGAGATGAAGAAGAAGAAGAAGAAGAAGAAGAGGAAAAACAAGTAGTAAAAGAAGAATAAAAGGAAGAAAAAGAAGAAGCAAAAGAAGAAGAGGAAGAAAGGAATAAGAAGAGGAAGAAGAAGAAGAAGAAGAAGAACTAGAAGAAGTAGATAAGGAGGAAGGTGAAAGTGAAGAAGAAGAAGAAGAAATTGAAGAAGTAGAAGAAGCAGAGGAATTAACGCAAGAGGAAGAAGAAAACGTAGAAGGGGAAGAGGACGAAGAAGACAAAGAAGAAGAAGTAGAAGTAGATGAAGAAGACGAAGAAGAGGACGTGGAAGAAGAAGACGAAAAAGAAGAAGAAGAAGAAGGTGATGATGAAGAGGAAGAGGAAAAAGAAGAAGAAGGAGAAAATGAGGAAGAAGAAGATGAAGAAGAGGAAGATGAGGAACAAGAGGAAGAAGATAAAGGACAAGATGAAGAAGACGAAGAGGGAGAAGAGGAAAGATAAGAGGAAGACAAAGAGGAAGAATTAGTAAGAGAAGTGGAAGGAGAAGAATAGGAAGAAGAGGAAAAAAAGCAAAAGAAGAAGATGAGAAAGAGAAAGATGAAGAAGAGGAAGAAGAAGAAGAAGAAAAAGATAAAAAGAAGAAGAGGAAGAAGTAGTTGAAGAAGAAGAAAAAGAAAAAGAGAAATAAGAGGAAGTAGAAGAAGAAGAAGAAGAGGAAGTGCAAGAAGAAGGGCAAGAAGATGTGGAGGAATATGAAGAAGAGAAGGAGGAAAAAGAAGAATGGTAAGAAGTGCAAAGAAGAAGAAGTAGTAGTAGTAGTAGAAGAAGAAGAAGAAGAAGAAAAAGACAGACTATTGATTAGTGGGTAAAGGCTTAGCGATTAGGGATTAGGCAATAAGGAGGGAGGGATTTTGTGTTATGGATTAGGGATTCTGTATTAAGGATTAAGAATTAGGGATTAAAGATTAAGGATCAAGTAATAAAGATTAGAATTTAGGGATGAGAGATTAAGGATTAGGGATTAGAGTTTAAGATTTAGGGATTAAAAATTAATAGTGGACTAGAGATTAGGGATTAAGGATAAGAGGGTAAAGATTAGTGATTAAGCTTAAAGATTAGAAATTAAAGATTAAGGATTGAGGCTTAGCAATTAAGGATTAGGGATTATTGAATGATGGGTTAATGTTATAGAATAAGCATTGTAGATTAAAGATTATGGATTTAAGAAGAAAAATAGAGGAAGAAGAAGAGAAAGAAGAAGAAGAAGATGAAAAAGAAGAATTGGAGGAAGAAGAAGCAGAAAAGGAAGTAGAAGACGAAGAAGAAGAAGAAGAAAAGGAAGGAGAAGAAGAGGAAGAAGAGGAAGAGAAAGTGGAAGAAGAGGAAGAGGAAGAAGAATATGAAGAAGAAAAAGAAGAAGAAGAAGAAGAAAAGAAGAAGAAGAAGAAGACGAAGAAGAAGAGGAGGAAGAAGAAGAAGAAGAAGAAGAGAAGAAGAAGAAGAGGAAGAAAATGCAGAAGATGAAGAAGAAGAAGAAAAAAAGAGGAAGAAGACGAAGAAGAAGAAGAAGAAAAGGAATAAAAGCAAGAAGAAGAAGAAAAAGAAGAAGAAGAAGAGGGCAAGGAAGACAAAGAAGAAGAAGTAGAAGATGAAGAAAAAGAAGAAGAAGAAGAAGAAGAAGAAGAGGAGGACATGGAAGAAGAAGAGGAAGAAGAAGAAGAAGAAGAAGATGATGATGATGAAGAAGAGGAAGTGGAAAAAGTGGAAGAAGAAGAAGAAAATGAGGAAGAAGATGGAGTAGACGAAGTGGAAGATGAGCAACGAGAGGAAGAAGAAGAAGATGATGATAAAGAAGAAGAAGAAGAAGAAGAAGAGGAAGAAGAAGAAACATAAGAGGAAGAAGAAAAGGAAGAAGTAGAAGGAGAAGTGGAAGAAGAAGAATAGGAAGAAGAGGAAAAAAATTAAAAGAAGAAGATGAGAAAGAAAAAGATGAAGAAGTGGAAGAAGAAGAAGAAGAAGAAGAAGATAAAAAGAAGAAGAGGAGGAAGAAGAAGAAGAAGAAAAAGAAGAAGAATAAGAGGAAGAAGAAGAAGATGATGATGAAGATGAAGAAGAAGAAGAAGAGATGGAGGAGGAGAAAAAGAAGAAGAGGAAGAAGAAGGGCAAGACAATGCGGAAGAATAAGAAGAAGAGAAGGAGGATGAGGAAGAAGAGTAAGAAGAACAAAGAAGAAGAAGAAGAAGAATAAGAAGTATTTGTTGTAGAAGAATAAGAAGAAGAAGATAAACTATGGATTAATGGGTGAGGGCTTAGGGATTAGGGATTACGCAATAAGGCGGGAAAGATTTTAGATTATTATTAAAGATTAGGGATTTTGGATTAAGGATTAGGGATTAGGGATAAAGGATTAGTTATTAGGGTTAGGGTTCAAAGAATAGTTATTTTGGAGTATAGATTAGGAATAAGGGACTAGGGATTAAGGATTAAAAGTTTAGAATTATGGATTAAATATTAAAATGGGGATTAGGGATTTTTCATTAGGGATTAAGAGATTAAGGATTATGTATCAGAGATTAGGGATTAGGAATTAAGCATTATGGATTAGAGATTAAAGATTATAGATTTAGGATTAGGAATTTAGGACAAAAGATTAGGCTTTAATCATTAGGGATTAGAGTTTAAGTTTTAGTGATAAATGATTAGGGATGGATTAAAGATTAAGAATTAAGGATTAGTGATTGAAGATTACGGATTTTAAATTACGGATTTTGCATTTGGGATTAGGGAATAGAGATTGCAGATTAGGGATTCGGGAGGAAGGCATTAGAGATTACTGATAAGTTATTCTGGAGAGCACCATTAGCTATTAGAGATTAAGAATAGAGAAGAAGAAGCAAAGGAAGAAGAAGAAGGTGAAGGAGAAGAAAAAGAAAGAAAGAAGAAGAAAGAAAGACGAAGATAGAAAGAAGAATAAAGGTGAAAGTAAAAGAGGAAAAAAGGAGAAGGTAGATGAAAGAAGAGAAGAAAAAAGAAAGAAGAAAGAAGAAAGAAGAAGAAAGAAGGAGAAGAAGAAGAACTTGAAGAAAAAGAAGAAGAAAAAGAAGCCGAAGAAGAAGAGGAGAAAGACAAGAAAGAAGAAGAAGAAGAAGTAGAAGTAGAAGAAGAAGAAGAAAAGAAGAAAAAAAAACAGAAGAAGAAGAAGAAGAAGAAGAAGAAGAAGAAGAGAAGAAGAAGAAGAAGAAGAAGAAGTAGAAAAAGAAGAAGGAGAAGAAGAAGTATAAGATGAGGAAGAACAAGAAGAAGCGAAGAAGAAGAAGAAGAAGAAGAAAAAGAAGAAGAAGAAAAAGAAAAAGTACAAGAAAAAGAAGAAGAAGAGGAAGAAGAAGAAGAGGAGGAAGAAAAAGAAGAAGAAGAAGAAAAAGAAGAGAAGTAGAGGATGAAGAAGAAGAAGAAGAAGTTGTAGAAGAAGAAGAAGCAGAGGAAGAAGAAGAAGTAAAAGAAGACTGAGAGGGGGAAGAAGGCGAAGAAGCAGAAGAAATGGAAGAAGAAGAAGAAGAAGAAGAAGAAGAGGACGGTGAAGAAGATGAAGAAGTTGCGAAAGAGTAAAAAGAAGAGCAAGAAGAAGAAAATTAGGAAGAAAAAGAAGAAGAGGAAGAAGAAAAAGATGATGAAGAAGTGGAAGAAGAAGAAGAAGTAGAAGTTGATGAAGAAGCAAAAAAGGAAGAACAAGACAAAGAAGAAGAAGAAGAAGAAGAGGAAGAGAAACTAGAAGAAGAGGAGGAAGAACAATATGATGAAGAATAAAAAGAAGAAGAAGAAGAAAAGAAGAAGATGAAGACGAGGAAAAGGAAGCAGAAGAAGAAAAAG
Organism: Vanilla planifolia; assembly: GCA_023846275.1. Taxonomy (NCBI): domain Eukaryota; kingdom Viridiplantae; phylum Streptophyta; class Magnoliopsida; order Asparagales; family Orchidaceae; genus Vanilla; species Vanilla planifolia. The sequence goes on along the minus strand of JAIUJO010000304.1, from coordinate 376,745 downwards.
AAGAAGAGGAAGAACAGGAAGAAGATGAATAATGAGAAGGAGGAGGAGAAGAAGAAGAAGAAGAAGAAGGAGAAGAAGTAGAAGTAGAAGAAGAAGAAGAAGAAAGAACAAAGAAGAAGAAGAAGAAGAATTTGAAGAAGCAGAAGTAGATGAAGAAGAGGGAGACGAAGAAGAGGAAGAAGAAGAAAAAGAAGAAGAATTAGAAGTAGAAGGAGAAGTAGAAGAAGAAGAAGACAAAGAAGATGGAAAAGGTGGATTATGGATTAGGGAGGATGGGCTTAGGGATTAAGGATTAGGTATTAGGGATTTAGGATTACAGATAAGGAGGTAAGGATTCATAAGTAGTGATTAAGGATTAGGGATTACAGATTATGGATTAGGGATTATGGATTATAGATTAGGGATTAGGGATTATAATTTAGGGATTAAAGCATAGGAAATAGGGGTTAAGGATTAAAGATTATCGATGAGTGACTAGGGATTGTTTAAAGATTAAGGATTAGGGATTAGGGATTAAGGAGAAGGAAGAAAGAAAAAAAAGAAAAAAATAGTAAAACAAAGAAGAAAGTAGAAGGAAGAAGTTAGAAGGAAGGAATAAAGAAGAAGATGAAGAAGAAAAAGACGAAAAAGAAGAAGAAGAAGAGGAAGAAGTGGAAAAATAAAGAAGAAAGAAGGAAGAAGGAAGAAGGATTGAGGAAAGAACAAGGAAG
>JAIUJO010000304.1:353535-368535 GCA_023846275.1 Vanilla planifolia | reverse complement strand
GGGAAATTGAAGATGAAGAAAGAAGGACAAAGAAGAAGAAAGAAGAAAGAAGAAGAAAACGGAAGGAAGATGAAAGAAAGGAGGAAGAAATAAGAAAGACGAAAGAAAAAAGATGGAAGAGAAAGAAGAAAGAAGAAGAAGAAGAAGAAGAAGGAGAAGGACAAGTAGAAGGAAAAAGTGGAAGAAGACAACAAGAAGGAGAAAAAGCAGAAGGAGGCTGAGAAGTAGAAGGAGGAGAAAATAAAGAAGAAGCAGAAGTAGATGGAGAAGAAGAAGATGATAAAGAACAAGTGGAAGAAAAAAAAGAGAAAGAAGAGGGGAGGAAGAAGAAGTAGAAGAATATGAAGAAGAAGAATTAGAAGAAGAAGAAGAAGAAGTAGAAGAAGAAGATAAAGATGATGAAGAAGAAGAAGAACTACAAGAAGAAGAAGAAGAAGGAGAAAGAGATGAAGAAGTGGAGAAAAAGGAAAAAAAAGAAGCTGAAAATGAAGTAGAAGTAGAAGAAAAAGAAGTAGTTGTAGTAGTACAAGAAGAAGAAGAAGAAGAAGGAGAAGATGAAAGAGAAGAAGAAGAAGAAGATTAATAAGAAGAGAAAGAAAAAGAAGAAGTGAAGAAGAAGAAGAAGAAAAAGAAGAAGAAGAAGAAGAAAAAGAAGAAGAAGAAGAAGAACAAGAATCAGAAGTTGTAGAAGAAAACAAGAAGCAAAAGAAGAAGGTGAATAAGAAGAGGAGAAAGAAGAAGAAGTAGAAAAAGAATAAGAAGTAGAAGAAGAAGATGATGATGATGATGATGATGTTGATGATGATAAAAAAGAAGGTTAAGAATAGGACGAAGAAGAAGAAAAATTAGTAGTAGAAGAAGTAGAGAAGAAGAAGGGCGAGATGAACCTGAATAAGAAGGAGAAGAAGAAAAAGAAGAAGAAGAAGAGAAAGATGAAGAGGAAGAAAGGGAAGAATAAGGAAAAGGGGAAGAAGAAGAAGAAGAAGATGTCGTAGAAGAAGAAGAAGGCGAGGAAAAAGAATTAGAAGAAGAGGATGATGAAGAAGAAGTGGAAAAAGAAGAAGAAGAAGGGGAAGAAGTTGAAGAAGTAGAAGAAGAGAAGAAGAAGAAGAAGACAGAGAGGAAGAAGAAGAAGAAGAATAAGAAGAAGAAGAGGAAGAAGGCGAAGGAGGAGAAGAAGAAGTAGAAGAAGACAAAAAGAAGAAGAAGAAGAAATGGAAGAATAATAAGAAGAGGAGGAAGAAGTAGAAGATGAAGAAGAGGAGGAATAGGAAGAAATAGTGGAGGATGAAGAAGAAGAGTAAGAAGAGCAAGAAGGAAAAAAATAAGAAGATATAGAAGGAGAAGTAGTAGCAAATGAAGACGAAGAAGAAGAAGAAGACAGACTATGGACTAGTTGGCTATGACTAAAGCATTAGGAATTAGGTATTAGGGATTAGGGATTAAGCATTTGGGAGGGACGGATTCAAGATTATGGATTAAAGATTAAGGATTAGGAATTACAGATTAGGGATTTTGGATAGGTTTTAAGGATTAAGAATGAATAATTTGTTTTAGGGTTTAAAGATTAGGAATTTAGGAATCAAAATTTGTAAAAAAAGATTAGGAATTAAGGATTTAGGATTAAGGATTAGGGATTAAGAATTAGAAATTAAAGAAATATGGATTAAGTATTAGGGATTATGGATTAAGCGTTAGGGATTAGGGATTTGAATTAAGGATTAGAGATTATATATTTAGGGTTAAGAATTCAAGATAAGGGATTAGAGATTAGGGATTAGGGATTAAAGATAAGGATTGAAAGTTTAAGAATTAAAGATCAGTTATTAAGTATTAAAGAATAAAGATTATGGATTAGGGTCTAAAGGTTAGTGATTAAGGATTGGAGATAGATTTAAGATTAAGTGTTTGGGATTGGTCATTAGAGATTATGGTTTAGGTATTTGACATTGAGGATTAAGGGTTAAAGATTAGGGATAAAGAAGAATAAAGACAAGAAGAAGAATACGGAGGAGAAGAAGAAGAAAGAAAGAAGAAGAAAGAACGAAGAAGAAAGAAAGAAGAAGAAAGGAGAAGGAAGAAAAAGAAAGAAGAAAGATGAAAGAAGAAAGAAGAAAAAAGAAAGAATAACGAAGAAGGGAGAAGGAAAATGAAAGAAGTAAGAAGGTAAATGGTAGAAGGAAGAAGAAACAAGGAAGAAGGAAGAAGGAAGAAGGAAGGAAGATGGAGGAAGAAAGAAGGATGAAGAAATAAGAAAGAAGAAAGAAAAAAGAAGAAAGAAGAAATAACTAGAAGGAAAAGGAGGAAGAAAAGAACAAGAACTAGGAGTAGGAGAAGGAGATTAAGAAGGAGAAGGAGAAGGAAAAGACAAGGAGAAGGAAAGGAGAAGGAGAAGGAGAAGGAGAAGAAGCAAAAGAAGAAGAGAAAGAAGAAGAGAAAGAAGAAGAGGAAAGAAGAGGAAGAGGAAGAAGAAGAAGAAGTAGAAGAAGATGATGAAGAAGAAGAAGAAAAAAAGAAGAATAAATAGCAGAAGAAGAAGACGAAGATGAAGTAGTAGTAGTAGGAGAAGAAGAAGTAGAATAAGGGAAAGAAGAATAAGAAGGAGAAGATGAAGAGGAGGAGGAGGAAGAAGAAGTAGAAGTAGAAGAAGAAGAAGAAGAAAAAGAAGAAAAATATGTAGAAGTAGAAGATAAAGAAGAAGAAGAAGAAGAAGAAGAAGATGAAGAAGAAGAAGAAGAAGAATAAGACGAGAAAGAACAAAAAGAAGTGAAGAAGAAGAAAAAGAACAAGAAGAAGAAATAGTAGAAGAAGAATAAGAAGAGGAAGAAGAAGAAGTAGTAATAGAAGAAGAAGAAGATCATGATTACTATGACGATGATGAAGAAGAAGAAGAAGAATGGGAAGAGGAAGAAAAAGAAGAAGTGAAGAAGAAGGAGGCGATGAAGAAGAAGAAGTAGAAAAAGAAGAAGAAAAAGAAGAAGAAGAAGAAGAAGAAGAATAAGAGGGAGAAGAGAAGGAAGAAGAAGAAGGGGAAGAAGAAGAAGAAGAAGAAGAAGCAGTGGAAGAAGAAGAAGAAGAAGAAGAAAAAGAAAAAGATGAGGAAAGAAAAAGAAATAAGAAAGAAGAAGGCCGAAAGAAGAAAGAAGAAAGAAGAAGGAAGAAGGAAGAAATTAATGGAAGAAGGAAGAAATAAGAAGGAAGAAGGAAGGAAGATGGAAGAAAGAAGAAGGAAGAAGATGTAGAGGAAGAAGAACAAGAAGAATACAATGATAATGAAAAACTGGAAGAAGAAGAGGAAGAGGAAGAGGTAGAAGAAGATGAGGACAAAGGGGTAGAAGAAAAAGAAGAGGAAGAAGAAGAAGAAGAAGAAGAAACATAGGAAGAAGAAAAGAAGAGGAAGAAGAAGAAGAAGAGGAAGAAGAGAACTAAGAAGATCAAGAAGAAGAAGAAGAAGAAGATGAAGTGGAAGAAGAAGAGGAAGCAGAAGAAGAAGAAGAAGAAGAAGAAGAAGAAGAAGAAGAAGACAAACAGAAGAAGAAGAAGAAGAAGAAGAAGAAGGCGGTGAAGAAGAAGAAGAAGAAGAGGAAGAGGAAATAGAAGAAGAAGAAGAAGAGGAAGAGGAAGAAGAAGAAGGTAAAGAAGAAGATGAAGAAGATGAAGAAGTAAAGGAAGAGAAGAAGAAGAAGAACAAGAAAAAAGAAGAAGAACAACAAGTAGAAGAGGAAGAAGAAGTAGGAGAAGAAGAAGAAAAAGAAGAAAAAGAAGGGGAATAATAATAATAATAAGAACATGTTGAAGTAGAAGAAGAAGAGGACGAAGAAGAAGAAGAACAAGAAGAGAATATTAAGATAATGATGATGAAGCTGAAGAAGAAGAAGAAGATGAAGAAGAAGATAAAGAGAAGAAGAAGAAGAAAAAGACGAACAGGAAGAAGAAGAAAAGGAAGAAGAAGAAGGGGAAGAAGAAGAAGAAGAAGAAGAAGAAGTGGAAGAAGCAGAAGAAGAAGAAGAAGAAGAAGAAGAAAAAGAGGAAGAGGAAGAAGAAGAAGAAGAAGAAGGACAAAGAAAGAATAAGAAAGAAAAAAGAGGAAAGAAAAAGGAAGAAAGAAGATGGAAGAAGGAAGAAAGAAGAAGGAAGAATGAAGAAGAAAAAGGAAGATGGAAGAAGGAAGAAGGAAGAAATAAGAAGGAGGATCGAAGATGGAAGATGGAAGAAGATGAAGAAGATGAAGTAGAATAAGAAGAAGAAGAAGGAAAAGAGGAGAAAAAGGAAGAGGAAGAGGACGAGATAAAAGAAGACGAAGAGAAAGGGGAAGAAGAAGAAGAATAGGAAGAAGAAGATGATGATGAAGAAGAAGATGAGGAAGAAGAAGAAGAGGGTGACAAAGAAGAAGAGTAAAAAGAGCAAAAAAGATAAGAATAAGAAGCAAATGTAGAAGAAGAAGAATAATAATAATAATTTGAAGTAGAAGAAGATAGATTATGGATTAGTGGGTGAGGACTTAGGGATTAGGAATTAGGTTTTGGGGATTAGGCATTAAATAGGAAGGGATTCAAGATTATGGATTAAAGATTAAAGATTAATGATTAAAGATTAAAAATTTAAGATCAAAGATTAAAGATTAGGGATATGGTTTATGGACTAAGGATTTGCAATTAGTGTTAGGATTTAAGGATTAGTTAATAAGGATTAGTGATTAGGGTTAGGGTTTAGGGATTAGGGTTTAAAGATTAGGGAAGGAGGAATAGAAAGAGCAGGATTAGGGATTAGCGATTAAGGATAAACAAGATGAAGGAGAGGAAGAAGAAGGAGAAGAAAAAAAAGAAGAAAAAGGAGTAGTAGAAGAAGAAAAAGAAGAAGAAAGTAGTAGAAGAAGAAGAAAGAAAGAAAGATAAATAAAGAGAAATGAAGAAGAAAGGAGAAGGAAAAGGAAGAAAGTAGAAGAAAAATGAGGAAAGAAAAAAAGAAAGAAAAACAAAAACAAAAAATAAGAAAAAGGAAAGAAGAAAGAAAAAGGAAGAAGGAAGAGGGAAGAAGTAAGAAAGACGAAGAACAAAGGAAGAAGCAAGAAGTAAGAAGGAAGAAGTAAGAAGGAAGGATGAATGAAGAAGGAAGAAGCAAGAAGGAAGAAGAAAAAAGAAAGAAGAAAGAAAAAAGAAGAAAGTAGAAAGACGAAAGAATAAGACCAAGATGAAGAAGAATAAGAATAATAAGAAGAAGAAGTAGGACAATGGGAAGAGGAATAAGAAGAAGAAGAAGAAGAAGAAGAAGAGAAAAGCAAGTTGATGAAGAAGACAAAGAAGAAGAAAAAGAAGAAGAAAAATATGAAGAAGAAAAGGAAGAAGAAGGAGAAGAAGAAGTGGAAGAAGAAGAAGAAGAGGAAGAGGAAGTGGAAGAAGAAGAAGATGATGAGGAGGAGGAGGAGAAAGAAGAAGAAGAAGAAGAAGAAGAAGAAGAAAATTGAAGAAGTAAGAAAGAAGTAGGTAGGAAGAAGGAAAAGGAAGAATGAAGAAGGAAGAAGGAAGAAGAAAGAATTAAGAAGGAAGAAGGAAGAAGGAAGATGGAAGAAGAAGATCAAGAAGATGAACAAGAATAACATGAAGAAGAAGAGGACAAAGAAGAGGAATAGCAAGAGGTAGAAGAAGATGAAGAGGGAGGGGAAGAAGAAGAGTGAGAGGAAGAAGAAGAAGAAGAAGAAGAAGAAAAAGTAGAAGAACAAGATGACATTGAAGAAGCCGAAGAGGAAGAAGAAGAAGAAGAAGGATAGGCAGATGAAGAGGAAGAAGAAAAAGAAGAAGAGAAGAGCTAGAACAAGATGAAGAAGAAGAGGAAGAAGAGGAAGAAAAAGAGGAGAAGGAGAAGAAGGAGAAGAAGAAGTAGAAGGAGAAGAAGCAGAGGATGAAGAAGAAGAAGAGCAAAAAGAAGAAGAAGAGGAAGAAGAAGAAGAAGAAGAGGAGGTTGAAGAAGAGGATGAAGAGGAACTAGAAGAGGAAAAAGAAGAACAAGAAAAATAAGATGTTGAAGAAGTTAAAAGAAGAAGAAGGAGAAGAAGAATGAGAAGAAGAAGTAGAAGAAGAAGACGAAAAAGAAGAGGAAGAGGAAGAAGATGAAGTATACGAAGAAGAAGAACAAGATGAAGAAGAAGGACAAGAAGAAGAAGAAGAAGTCGATGAAGAAGACGAAGAACAAGAAGAAGAACAAGAACAAGAAAAACCAAAAGATGTAGTAGTAGTAGTAGTAGTAGAAGAAGAAGAAGAAGAATAAAAAGTAGAAGAAGAAGAAGAAGAAGGAGAAGACGAAGAACAAAAAGAAGAAGATGAGGGGGAGGAAGAGGAAGAAGCAAAACTAGAAGAAGATGAAGATAAGGAAGAAGAAGAAGAGGAAGAGAAAGAAGAAGAGGAAAAAGAAAAAGACGAAGAATAAAAAGGAGATGTGGAAGAAATAGAAGGAAGAGAAGAGGTAGAAAAAGACGAACAAGAGGAAGAAGAGGAAGAAGAATTAGAGAAAGAAGTGCAAGAAGAAGAGGAAGAAGTAAGAGAAGAAGAAGAAGAACAAGAAGTAGCAGAAGAAGTAGAAGAAGAAGAAGAAGTAGAAGAAGAAGAGGATTAAGAAAAAGAATTTGAAGGAGAAGAAGAAGAAGATGAAGGACAAGAAGAAGTAGTTGTAGTAGTAATAGTAGTAATATAAGAGAAGAAGAAGAAGAAGCAGTAGTGGTAATTGTAGTAGTGGAAGAAGAAGAAGACAAAGATGGAAAAGAAGAAGAAGAAGTAGAAGATGAAGCTGGAGAAGAAGAAGAAGAAGAAGACGAAGAAGAAGAAGAAGAAGAAGAAGAAGAAGAAGAAGAAGAAAACGAAGATGAAAAAGAAGACGAAGAAAAAGAAGAAGAAGACAAAGAAAAAGAAGAAGATGAAGAAGAGGAAGGAGAAGAAGAGGAAGAAGAGGAAGAGAAATTGGAAGAAGAGGAAGAAGAAGAACAATATGATGAAGGAAAAAGAAGAAGAAGAAGAAGAAGAGGACGAGGAAAAAGAAGCAGAAGAAGAAAAAGAAGAAGAGGAAAAACAGGAAGAAGGGCAAGAAGAAGAAGACGAAGAATAAGAAGAAGAAAAAGAAGAAGAAAAAGAAGAGGTAGGAGAAGAAGAAGAAGAAGAAAAGAAGAAGAAGAAGAAAAAACAAAAGAAGAAGAAGAAGAAGAAGAAGAAGAACAAGAAGAAGAAGAAGAAGAAAAAGTTGTAGAAAAAGAAGAAAAAGTTGAAGATGAAAAAGAAGTAGGTGAAGAAGAAGATGATGACGATGAAGAAGAAGAAGAGAAAAATGAAGTAGAAGAAGCAAAATAGGAGGAAGAAAAGAAAGAAGTAGAAGAAGAGGAAGAGTCGAAGAGGAACAGGAAGAGGAAGAGAAGAGGAAGAAGAAGAAGAAGAAGAAAAAGAAGAAGAACCAGATAAAGATGGAGATGATGAAGAAGAAGAAGTAGAGGAATCAGAGCAAGAAGAAGAAGAACAAGGAGAAGAAGAAGAAGAAGAAGACAAAGAAGTAGAAGAAGAAGAAGAAGAAGAAGAGGACGTCGAAGAAAAAGAAGAAAAAGAAGAAGAAGATGAAGAAGAGGAAGACGAAAAGTAGAAGAAGAAGAAAATGAGGAAGAAGAAGAAAAAGACGATGAAGAGGAAGATGCGGAACAACAAGCGGACGAGGAAGAACAAGAAGATAAAGAAGATGAAGAAGAAGAAGAGGAAGAAGAAGAAACAGAAGAGGAAGAAGAAGAGGAAAAACAAGAAGAAGAAGTGGAAGAAGGAGGAGAAGAAGAAGAATGAAAGAAGAAGAAAGAAAGATGAAGAAAGAAAGAGGAAGAAAGCAGAAGACAGAAGAAGGAAAAGGAGAATGAAGAAGAAAGAAGAGAAAAAAAGAAAGTTTAAAGGAGTAAGAAGAAAGGAGGAGAAGGAGAAGAAGTTGGAGGAAAAGAAGAAGAAGAAAAAGAAGGAGAAGAAGAAGTGCTCAAAGACAAGAAAGACGACGAAGAAGAAGAAGAGGTAGAAGAAGAAAAATATGATGATGAAGAAGAAGGAGAAGAAGAAGAAGAAGATGCAAAAACAAAAGAAGAAGAAGAATAAGAATAGGATGAACAAGAAGAAGTGAAGAAGAAGAAAAAAAGAAGAAGAAGAAGAAGAAAAAGAAGAAGTTGAAGAAGAACAAGAAGAAGAAGAATAAGAGGAAGAAGAAAGTAGTAGAAGAAAAAGAATAGGAAAAAGAAGAAGATTTTTTTGATGATGATGAAGAAGATAAAAAAAGAAGAAGAAGAAAATGAGGAATGGGATGACAAAGAAGAAGAAGAAGAAGAAGAAGAAGAGAAGAAGGAGAAGATGAAGAAGAAGAAGAAGGGGAAAAAAGAAGAAGAACATGAAGAAGAAGAAGAGGAAAAAGAAGAAGAAGAAGGGGAAGAAAAACAAGAAGAAGAAGAAGAAGAAGGTGAGGAAGAAGAAGAGGGAAAACATGAAGTTGAAGTGGAAGAAGGAGGAGATGAAGAAGAAAGAAAGATGAAGAAAGAAAAAGGAAGAAAGGAGAAGGTAGAAGAAGGAAAAGGGAAAGGAAGAAGAAAGAAGTGAAGAAAAAGAAAGAAGAAAGGAGTAAGAAGAAAGATGGAGAAGAAGAAGAAGTTGAAGAAGAAGTGGAGAAAGACAAGAAAGAAGAAGAATAAGTAGTAGAAGTCAAAGAAGAAGAAAAGAAGAAGAAGTAGAAGAAGAAGATGATGATGGTGAAGAAGAAGGAGAAGAAGAAGAAAAAGAAGCAAAAGCAAAAGAAGAAGAAGAATAAGAAAAGAAAGAATAAGAAGAAGTGAAAAATAAGAAGAAGAAGAAGAAGAAGAAGAAGAAGAAGAAAAGAAGAAGTAGAAGAAGAACAAGAAGAAGAAGAATAAGAGGAAGAAGAAAATATAGAAGAAGAAGAAGAGGAAAAAGAAGAAGATGATTTTGATGATGATGAAGAAGATAAAAAACGAGGAGAAGAAGAAAATGAAGAATAGGAAGAGGAAGAAGAAGAAGAAGAAGAAGAAGAAGAAGAAGAAGAAGAGAAGAAGAAGGAATAGATGAAGAAGAATAAGGGGAACAAAAAAAGAAGAAGAACATGAAGAAGAAGAAGAGGAAAAAGAAGAAGAAGAAGGGGAAGAAAAACAAGAAGAAGAAGAAGAAGAAGAAGAAGAAGTGGAACTAGAAGAAGAAGAAGAAGAAGAGGAAGAAGAAGTAGAAATGTAAGAAGAAGATGAAAGAGGAAAGAAGGAAGTGGAAGGAAGAAGGAAGACAGTAGATGAAAGAAGGAAGAAAGAAGAAGGAAGAAGGAAGATGGAAAAAGAAGAAAGAAGAAGACTAAAGGAAGAAAAATGTAGGGAGAAGGAAGATGGAAGAAGGTAGTGAATAACAATAAGTAGTAGAAGAAGAAGACGAAGAAGAAGAATAGGAAGATGTAAAGGTAGAAGAAGAAAAAAGAAGAATACGAAGGGAAACTTAAGATGAAGAAGGAAGGACAAAGAAGAAGAAAGAAGAAAAAAGAAAAAGAAAGAAGAAAGAAAAAGGAAGGAAGATGAAAGAAAGAAGGAGGAAGAAATAAGAAAGATGAAAGAAAAAAAGATGAAAGAGAAAGAAGAAAGAAGAAGAAGGAGATGGACAAGCAGAAGGAAAAAGCAGAAGAAGACAACAAGAAGGACGAAAAGGAGAAGGAGAAGGAGAAGTAGAAGGAGGAGGAAATAAAGAAGAAGCCCAAGAAGATGCAAAAGAAGAAGTAGAGGATAAAGAACAAGTGTAAGAAGAAAAAGGGAAAGAAGAAGAGGAAGAAATAGAAGTAGAAGAAGATGAAGAAAAAGAATTAGAAGAAGAAGTAGTAGAAGAAGAAAAAAAAGAAGAAGAAGTACAAGAAGTAGAAGAACTTGAGGAAGAAGAAGAAGAAGAAGGAGAAAGAGATGAAGAAGTGGAGAAAAAGGAAGAAAAAGAAGCTAAAAAATAAGAAGTAGAAGAAAAAGAAGTAGTAGTAGTAGAAGAAGAAGAAGAAGAAGGAGAAGGAGAAGGAGAAGAAGAAAGAGAAGAAGAAGAAGAACAAGGAGAAGTAGTAGTAGAAGAAGAATAATAAGAAGAGAAAGGGAAAAGAAGAAGTGAAGAAGAAAAAGAAGAAAAAGAAGACGAAGAAGTAGAAGAAAAAGAATCAGAAGATGTAGAAGAAAAATAAGAAGCAAAAGAAGAATAAGGTGAATAAGAAGAGGAGAAAGAAGAAGTAGAAAAAGAAGAAGAAGTAGAAGAAGAAGAAGAAGATGATGATGATGATGATGAAGAAGAAGAAAAAGAACGATAAGAATAGGAAAAGGAAGAAGAAAAATTAGTTGTAGAAGAAGAAGAGAGGAAGAAGGGCGAGATGAACCTGAAGAAGAAGGAGAAGAAGAAAAAGAAGAAGAAGAAGAGAAAGATGAAGAGGAAGAAAGGGAAGAATAAGAAAAAGGGGAAGAAGAAGAAGAAGATGTGGCAGAAGAAGAAGAAGAAGAAGGCGAGCAAAAAGAAGTAGAAGAAGAAGATGATGAAGAAGAAGTGAAAGAAGAAGAAGAAGAAGGAGAAGAAGATGAAGAAGTAGAAGAAGAGAAGAAGAAGAAGAAGAAGAAGACATAGAGGAAGAAGAAGAAGAAGAAGAAGAAGAGGAAGAAGGCGAAGGTGGAGGAGAAGAAGAAGTAGAAGAAGACAAAAAGAAGAAGAAGAAATGGAAGAAGAATAAGAAGAGGAAGAAGAAGTAGAAGATGAAGAAGAGGAGGAATAGGAAGAAATAAAGGAGGATGAAAAAGAAGAGTAAGAAGAGTAAGAAGGAAAAAAAAGAAGATATAGAAGAAGAAGAAGTAGTAGCAAATGAAGACGAAGAAGAAGAAGAAGACAGACTATGGATTAGTTGGCTACGATTAAAGGATTAGGAATTAGGTATTAGGGATTGGGGATTAAGCATTTGGGAGGGAGGGATTCAAGATTATGGATTAAAGATTAAAGATTAGGAATTACAAATTAGGGATTTTGGATAGGTTTTAAGGATTAGGAATCAATGATTGGTTTTAAGGTTTAAAGATTAGGAAATTTGGAATCAAAATTTGTAAAAAAGGATTACGAATTAAGGATTTAGGATTAAGGATTAGGGATTAAGAATTAGAGATTAAAGAAATATGGATTAAGTATCAGGGATTATGGATTAAGCATTAGGGATTAGGGATTTGAATTATGGATTAGAGATTATATATTTAGGATTAGGAATTCAAGATAAGGGATTTGAGATTAGGGATTAGGGATTAAAGTTAAGGATTTAAGGTTAAGAATTAAAGCTCAGTTATTAAGTATTGAAGAATAAAGATTAGTGATTAAGGATTAGAGATGGATTAAAGATTAAGTGTTTGGGATTAGTCATTAGATATTATGGTTTAGGTATTTGACATTGAGGATTAAGGGTTAAAGATTAGGGATAAAGAAGAACAAGGAGAAGAAGAAGAATAAGAAGGAGAAGAAGAAGAAAGAAAGAAGAAGAAAAAACGAAGAAGAAAGAAAGAAGAAGAAAGGAGAAGGAAGAAAAAGAAAGAAGAAGAAAGGTGAAAGAAGAAAGAAGAAAAAAGAAAGAAGAACGAAGAAGGGAGAAGGAAAAAGGAAGAAGTAAGAAGGTACAAGATAGAAGGAAGAAGGAAGAAGGAAGGAAGATGGAGGAAGGAAGAAGGAAGAAGGAAGAAGAAACAAGAAAAGAGAAAGAAAAAAGAAGAAAGAAGAAAGAAGAAATAAGTAGAAGGAAAAGGAGGAAGAAAAGAACAAGAACTAGGACTAGGAGAAGGAGATTAAGAAGGAGGGGAAGGAAAAGACAAGGAGAAGGTAAGGAGAAGCAGAAGGAGAAGAAGCAAAAGAAGAAGAGAAAGAAGAAGAGGAAAGAAGAGGAAGAGGAAGAAGAAGAAGAAGTAGAAGAAGATGATGAAGAAGAAGATAAAAAAAAAGAAGAATAACTAGTAGAAGAAGAAGAAATAGAAGAAGAAGACAAAGATGAAGTAGTAGTAGTAGGAGAAGAAGAAGTAGAAGAAGGAAAAGAAGAATAAGACAAAGGAGAAGATGAAGAGGAGTAGGAGGAAGAAGAAGTAGAAGTAGAAGAAGGAGAAGAAGAAGAAAAAGAAGAAGAATACTTAGAAGTAGAAGAAGAAGAAGAAGTAGAAGAAGAAGATGAAGATGAAGAAGAAGAAGAATAAGAAGGGAAAGAACAAAAAGAAGTGAAGAAGAAGAAGAAAAAGAACAAGAAGAAACAGTAGAAGAAGAATAAGAAGAGGAAGAAGGAGTAATAGAAGAAGAAGAAGATCATGATTTCTGTGACTAAGAAGAAGAAGAAGAAGAATGGGACGAGGAAGAAAAAGATGAAGAGAAGAAGAAGGAGACGATCAAGAAGAAGAAGTTGAAAAAAAAGAAAAAGAAGAAGAAGAGGAAGAAGAAGAATAAGAGGGAGAAGAGAAGGAAGAAGAAGAAGGGGAAGAAGAAGAAGAAGAAGCAGTGGAAGAAGAAGAAGAAGAAGAAAAAGAAAAAGAAGAGGAAAGAAAAAGAAATAAGAAAGAAGAATGTCGAAAGAAGAAGGAAGAAAGAAGATGGAAGAAGGAAGAAAGAAGAAGGAAGAAGGAAGAAATTAAACGAAGAAGGAAGAAATAAAAAGGAAGAAGAAGGAAGGAAGATGGAAGAAAGAAGAAGGAAGAAAGAAGAAGGAAGAAGATATAGAGGGTGAAGAAGAAGAAGACGATGATAACGAAGAACTGGAAGAAGAAGAGGAAAAGGAAGAGGTAGAAGAAGAAGAAGAGGAAGAAGAAGTAGAAGAAGAAGAAAAATAGGTAGAAGAAAAGAAGAGGAAGAAGAAGAAGAAGAGGAAGAAGAGAAATAAGAAGATCAAGAAGAAGAACAAGAAGAAGATGAAGTGGAGGAAGAAGAAGAGGAAGAAGAAGAAGAAGAAGACAAGCAGAAGAAGAAGAAGAAGAAGAAGGCAATGAAAAAGAAGAAGAAGAAGAAGAGGAAGGGGAAGAAGAAGAAGGTAAAAGAGAAGATGAAGAAGATGAAGAAGTAAAGGAAGAGAAGAAGAAGAAGAACAAGAAAAAAGAAGAAGAAGAAGAAGTAGAAGAGGAAGAAGAAGCAAAAGAAGAAGAAGAAGAAGAAGAAAAAGAAGGACAATAATAATAATAATAATAAGATGTTGAAGTGAAAGAAGAAGAGGACGAAGAAGAAGAAGAAGGAGAAGAAGAAGAAGAAGAAGAAGAAGAAGAAGAAGATGAAGAAGAAGAGAATAAGAAGAAAAAGACAAATAATAATAACAATAATAGGAAGAAGAAGAGGAAACAGAGGAAGAAAGAGAAGAAGAAGAGGAGGAAGAAGAAAAAGAAGAAGAATACAAAGAAGTTGAAGAAGAGAAGAAGAAGAAGAAGATGTTGAAGAAGAAGAAGAAGCAGAAGAAGAAGTTGATGATGATGAAAAGAAGAAGAATAAGAAAAGTGGATGAAGTAGAAGGGTAAAAAAGGCAAGGAGAAGAATTAAAATAAATAGAAGAATAAAAAGAAAAAGAAGAAAATGGAGAAGAAGAAGTAGAAGTAGAAGAAGAAGGAGAAGAAGAAGAATACAGATTATTGATTTGTCGGTTAAGGCTTCGGGATTTGGATTTTTGTAGTAGGCCTTGGGGATTAGGCATTATTGAGGGAGGGATTCATGATTATGGATTAAAAATTAAGGATTAAGGATTATGGATTAGAGATTATGAATAGGGTTTAGGGATTAGGAGCCAGTAGTTATTGTTAACATTTAGGGATTAGGTTTTAAGGAATATGGATTTGGGAATAGGGATTAGGAATTAGGAATTAAGGATTAAGGATTGGGGATTAGGGATTAGATTTGGGATTAGGGATTAGATTTGGGATTAGGGATTAGATTTGGGATTAGGGATTAGATTTGGGATTAGGGATTAACAGATTAAGGAATAAGTATCAAAGATTAGGGATTAAGTGTTAAGCATTAGGGATGAAAGATTATGAATTAGGGATTCGATATTAGAGATCTAGGATTTGGAATTGAAGACAAGGGAATAAGGATTACGAATTAGCAATTAAGGATTAGGAATTAGGGATTAGGACTTAAAGATTAAGGATAAGGTATTAAAGAAAAGCTTTTAGGGATTTGGCATTAGGGATTAGGGTTTAAGGATTAGTGATTAAAGATTAGGAATGGATTAAAGAATAAGGATTGGGGATTAGTAATTAAACATTAAGGTTTAGGGATTCGATATTAAAGATTAGGGATTAGGGATTTATGATTAGGGAGCGAGAGATTATTGATTATAGATTACATATTACAGAGAGTTGGATTAGGAATTAGGGATAAAGAAGAGGAAGGAGAAGAAGAAAAGAAATAGGAGGAGAAGAAGAAGAAAGCAAGGAGAAGAAAGAAAGAAGAAGAAAGGAGAAGGAAGAACAAGAAAGATGAACAAAGAAGACGAAAGAAGACGAAAGAAGAAGAAAGAAGAAAGAAGAAAAATGAAAGAAGAAAGCAGAAAGAAGAAGGAAAAAGGAAGAAGGAAGAGGTAAGAAGGAATAAAAAATAAGGAACAAGGAAGATGGAAGACAGAAGAAGGAAGGAAGAAGGAAGAAGGAAGAAGAAATAAGAAAGAAGAAACAAGAAGAAGAAGAAGAAGAAGAAGAAGAAGAGGAAGGAGATGGAGGAGGAGAAGAAGGAAAAAGAGGAAGAAAAGATGGAGGAGTAAGAGAAGGAGAAGGAGAAATAGAGGGAGAAGGACAATGAGAGGGAGAAGAATAAGTAGAAGAAGAGAAAGAAGAACAAGAGAATGAAGAGGAAGAAGAAGAAAAAGAAGTAAAAGAAGATGAAGAAGAAGAAAAAGAAGAAAAAGATGAAGAAGAAGAGTAAGGAGTAAAAGACGAAGTTGTAGAAGAAAAAGAAGAAGACGAAGATGAATAAAAAGAAGAAGTTGAAGATGAAGAAGAAG
>JAIUJO010000304.1:343535-348535 GCA_023846275.1 Vanilla planifolia | reverse complement strand
AACAAGATAAAGAGGAAGAAGAAGAAAAAGAAGAAGTAGAGGAAGTAGGAGAGGCAAAGAAGAAGAAAACGAAGAGAAGGAAGAAGAAGAAGAGGAAGAAGAGAAACAAGAGGACAAGGAAGAAGAAGAAGAAGAAGTCAAACAAGAAGTAGAAGAAGAAGAAAAGAAGAAAACGAAGAGGAACAAGAATAACAAGAAGTAGAAGACAAACAAGAAGACGAAGAAGTAAAAGGAGAAGAAGAAAAGGAAGAAGAAGAAGAAGAAGAAGAAGAAGATGAAGAAGAAGAAAAAGATGAAGTAGTAGAAGGAGAAGGGGAGAAAGAAGAGGTGAAGAAGGAAGAAGAAGTTGAAGAAGAGGAAGAAGAAGAAGAGGAAGAAGGAGAAGAAGAGAGGAAGAAGTCGAAGCGAAAGATGACGAAAAAGTTGAAGAAGAAGAAGAAGAACAAGTGAAAAAAGATAAAGAAGATGAAGAAGAAGAAGTAGAAGAAGAAGAAGATGATAAAAAGGAGAAGGAGAAGAAGAAGAAGAGGAAGAAGAAGAAGAAGAATAGGAAGAAGAAGAAGAAGAGGAAGAAGATGAAGATGAGGAACAATAAGAAGAAGAGGAAGTAGAAGAAGAGGAAGAAGAGGAATGAAAGGTGGAAGAAGAAGAAGAAGTAGTACAAGAAGAAAAAGAAGAAAAAGATGGAGAAGAAGAGGAAGAATAAGAAGAAGAGGTAGAAGAAGTAGAAGAAGATGAAGAAGAAAAAGAAGAAAAAGAAGAAGAAGAAGCATTAGGAATTAGGGATATGTGATTTAGGATTAATGATTAGGGATTAAAGAACTGACGTTTGAGATTAGGGATTAAAGATTTAGGATAATAGATAAAATATTAGAGATTAGAGATTAGGGATCAATGGATTAGGTCATAAAGATTGGGGATTAAGTATTAGGGATTAAAGATTAGTGATTAATGATTAAGGATTAGGGATTACAAATTATGAAAGAAGTAGAGGAAGAAGAACAAGAACAAGAAGAAATAGAAGAAGAAGAAGAAGAGGTAGAAAAGAAGAAGAGGAAATAGTTGTAGTAGTAGAAGAAGAAGAGGAAGAAGAAGAAGAAGAAGAAGAAGAAGAAGTAGAAGAAGAAGAAGAAAAAGAAAGAGAATAATAATAATAATAATAATAATAATAATAAGAGGAAGAAGAAGAAGAAAGAAGATGATGATGATGCTGAAGAAGATAAAAACGAAGAAGAAAAAGAAGTTGATGATGTTGAAGACAATGAAGAAGAAGTAGAAGAAGAAAAAGAAGAAGAAGAAGAAGAAGAAGAAGAAAGGGAAGAAGAAGAAGATGATGATGATGATGATGAAGAAGATGATAAAGAGGAAGAAGAGGAAGAAGAGGAAGAAAAAGTAGAAAATAAAGAAGAAAAAGAAGAAAAAGAAGAAAGAAAAAGTAGAAAATAAAGAAGAAAAAGAAGAAAAAGAAGAAGAGGAAGATGAGGAAGAAGAGGAAGAAGAGGATGAGAAGAACAAGAAGATTTGGAGGAAGAAGAAGAAGATGAAGAAGAAGAGGATGAAGAAGAGGAAGAAGAAGAAGAACAAGAATAGAAGAAGAAGAGGAAGAAGAGGAATTAGAAGAAAAGGAAGAAGAAGAAGTAAAAGAGGAAGAAGAAGTAGCAGAATGCGGAGAAGGAGAGCAAGAAGAAGAAGAAGCAGAAGAAGAAGGAGAATGGGGAGAAGAAGAAGAAGAAAAAGAAGAAGAAGAAGAAGCAGAAGAGGAGGAGAAGGGGAAGAAGAAGAATAAGAAGAAGGATATGAATAAGAAGAAGAAGAATAGAAGGAGAAGAAGAAGAAGAAAATGAAGAAGAAGAAGTCGAAGTAGAAGTAGAGGAGAAAGAAGGAGATGAGGAAAAAGAAAAAGAAGAGAAGATAAAGAACTAGAAGAAGAAGTAGAGAAGAAGAAGAAGGAGAATGAGAAGAACAAGAAGAACAAGTAGAAGTGGAAAATGAAGAAGTAGAAGAGGAAGCAGAAGGAGAAGAAGAAGAAAAGACGATGATGATGGTGAAAATGAAGAAGAAGAAGAAGAAAAAGAAGACGAAGAAGAGGACGAAGAAGGAAGAGGAGGAGGAGGAGAAGAAGAAGAAGAAGAAGAAGAAGAAGAAGAAGGTTAAGAAGAAGAAATGGAAAGAAGAAGAAGAAGAAGATGAAGGAAAATAAGAAGAAGACGAAGAAAAAGAAGAACAGGAAGAAGATGAAAAAGTTGATGAAGAATATGAAGAAGAAGAATAAAAAGAAGAAGAGTGAGAAGAAGAAGAAGAAGAAGAAGAAGTGGAGGAAGAAAAGGAAGGAGAAGAGAAAGAAGAAGAAGAAGCAAAAGAAGAAAAAGAAGATGAGGAAGAGGAGAAGAAAGAAGAAGAAGAAGATGAGGAAGAAGTAGAAGAAGAGGAAGAAGAAGAAGAAGAAGAAGAAGTTGAAAAAGAAGAAGAGGAAGAAGAAATGGAAGAGGAAGAAGCAGAAGAAGGAGAAGAAGAGGAACAACAAGAAGAGCAAGTAGAAGTGGGGGAAGAAGAAGGAGAAGAAGAAGAAGAAGAAGAAGAAAGAGAAAAACAATAATTAGAAGAAGAAGAAGAGGGAAATGAAGTACAAGAGAAAGAAGAAGTAGAAGAAGAAGTAGAAAAGATGAAGATGAAGAAGAAGAAGAAAAAGAAGAAGAGGAAGAAGGAGAAGAAAAAGAGGAAGAAGAAGTGAAACAAGAAGAAGAGAAAGAAGATCGAGAAGAATATTAAAAGGAAGAAGAAGAAGAAGATGATGATGATGAAGAAGAAGGAGAAGAAGAAAAAGTAGAAGAAGAAGAAGAAGAGGAAGAAAAAGAAGAAGAAGAGGGAGAAGAAGAAGTTGAAGAAGATGGAGAAGAAGAGGAAGAAGAAAACGAAGAAGAAGAAGATGAAGAAGAAGAAGAAGAAAGAAAGAAAGGAAGAAGAAGAACAGCAAAAAGAAGAACAAGATGTAGAAGAAGAAGAAGAAGAGAAAAACAAAGAAGATGATGAAGAAGAAAAAGAAGAAGAAGAAGAAGATGAGGAAGAAGAAGAAGAAGAAGATGAGGAAGATGAACAACAACAAGTGGAAAATGAGGAAGAAGTGGAAGAAGAAGTAGAAGTAGATGTGGAAGGAGGAGAAGAAGAGGAGGAGGGGGAAGAAGAAGAAGAAGAAGAAGAAGAAGTGGGGAATGAAGAGAAAGAAGATGAAAAGAGGAATAAGAAGAAAATAAAAAAGAAGAAGAAGAAGAAGTGCAAGAAGCATAAGAAGAAGAAGAAGGAGAAGGAGAAGAAGAATAAATAGGAGAAGAAGAAGAAGAAGAGGAAAAGAAGAAGAACAACAACAACTTGAAGAAGAAGAAGAAGGAGAAGAAAAAGAAGAGGAAGAAGAAGAAGAAGAAGAAGAAGAAGAAGAGGTGCAAACAGAGGAAGAAGAAGATGAGGAAAAGAAGAAGAAGAACAATAAGAAGTAGAGAAAGAGGAAGAAGAGGAAGAAGAATAAGAAGCACAAGAAGAAGAAGTAGGAGTAGAGAAAGAAGAAAAAGAAGAACTAGAGGAAGATGAGGAAAAAGAGATAGAAGAGGATGAAGAAGATGTAGAAGGTGAAGAGGAAGAGGAAGATGAAGAAGAAGAAGTCGAAGAAGAGGAGGAAGAAGATGAAGAAGAGGAAGAAGAAGAAGAAAAAGAAGAAGTAGAAGAGGAAGAGGAAAAAGAAGAAGAGGAAGAAGAAGAAGAGGAGGAAGAAGAAGAGGAGGAAGAAGAAGAAGATGAAGAAGAAGAAGAATATGAAAATGACGACGAAGACGAAGACAAAGAAGAAAAAGAAGAAGAAGAAGTCAAAGAAGTAGAAGAAGAGGAACAATTAAAAGACTAAGAAGAAAAAAAAAGAAATGAAGAGAAAGATGAAGAGGTAGTAGTACAAGTAGAACAAAAAGTGGAAGAAGATGTAGAAGAACAAGAAGTAGAGGTAGGAGAAGAAGTAGAAAACAATAGGAAGATGTGGAAGAAGAGGAAGTAGAGGTTGAAGAAGATGTGGAAGAAAGAGAAGAAGAAGTAGAGGAAGACGAAGAAGAAGAAGAAGAAGAAGACAAAGAGGACGGAGAAGAAGAGGAGGAAGAAGAAGAAGAAGAATAAGAAGAAGAAGAATAGGCAGAGAAAGAAGAAGAACTGGAGGAAGAAGATTAAAAAGAAGTAGAAGAAAAGGAAAAAGAAGAAAAAGATGAGGAAGAAGAAGAAGAAGAAGAAAATTTTGAAGGAGAAAAAGACGAAGAAGAGAAAGTAGTAGAAGAAAAAGAACGGGTAGAAGGACAAGAAGTAGAAGAAGAAGAGGAAGGATAAGAAGAAGAAGAAGAAAAAGAAGAGGAAGAAGAAAATGAAGAGGACGGAGAAAAACAATAAGAGGAAGATGAAGAAGAAGAAGTAGAAGAACAAGAAGAAGAAGAAGGAGAAGAGCAAGATGAAAAAGAAGGAGAAGAAGATGAGAAGAAGAAGAATTTGAAGAGGAAGAAGAAGAAGAAGAAGAAGAAGAAGAAGAAGAAGAAGAAGAAAGGGAAGAAGAAGAGGAAAAAGAAAAAGAAGATGAAGAGGATGAAGAAGAATATGAAGGAAAAGAAGAAGAGAAAGAAGAGGAAGGAGCAAAAAAAAGATAAAGAAGAAGAAGAAGAAGAATAAGAAGTGGAATAAGAAGGAGAAGAAGAACTGGAGGAATAAGAAGAAGAGTAAGAAGAAGAAGAAGAAGAAGAACAAAAGGAAGATGACGAAGATGAGGAAGAAGAAGATGATGCAGAAGAAAAAGAAGTCGAAGAGAAAGAAGAAGAAGAAGAAGACGAAGTTGATGTAGGAGCAGAAGAAATTTAAAAGGAAGAAGAAGAAGTGGAAGAAAAGGATGAAGAAGAGGAAGAAGAGGAGAGGAGGAAGAATAAGAAGAAGAGGAAGAAGTCGAAGAAGAAGAAGAAGAAGAAGAAGAAGGAGAAGAAGAAGAA
>JAIUJO010000304.1:303535-333535 GCA_023846275.1 Vanilla planifolia | reverse complement strand
TTGGGATTTGGGATTGAGGTGAGAGGGATTATGGATTTTGGAATACAGATTATTGGTTAGGAATTTAGGGTTTGGGGATTTGAGATTAGGTATTAGGGAATAGGGATTAGGAAAGGAGGGATTAAGTATTGGGTATTACTAGTTAGTGATTAATAATTAGGGATTAAAGATTAAGTATTATTGATTAGTAACTAGGGATTAGGGTTTAAGGATTAAGGATTATAGATTAGGGAGTAGGGATTAAGGAATAAATAATATGGAATTGGGATTAAGGATTAAGGACTAGAGACTAGGGATGAAAGGATTAATGATTAAGGATTTGGGATTATGAATTAATGATTAAGGGGTTAATTATTAAAGATTAGGAGTTAGGATTAGGGATTACAGATTAAGGAATATAGATTAGGAATGAGGGATTAAAGATTAGTGATTAGGGATTTGGGATTCAAGATTAGGTATTAAAGACTAGAGATTAGGGATTAGAGATAAAAAGATTACTATTAGGATTACTGATTAGAGAGTAATAAATGGGGATTAGAGATTAAGGATTAGAGATTAGGGATTAGGTATTATGGATTATAGATTAAAGATTAGGGATTAGGAATTAAGTATTAAGAATTAAGGTTTAGAGATTAGAAATTGAGGATTAAAGATTAGGGATTGGGGATTAAGGTTGGATTACAGATTAAGGATTAAGGATTAGGGATTATTGATTTAGGAAATCAGAGAAGGAAGAAGGAAGAAGGAAGAAGGAAGAAAGAAGAGGGACAAAGGATGCAGGAAGAATGAAGAAGGAAGAAGAAGATGACTATGAAGAGGAAGAGGAGAAAAAGGAAGAAGAAGAAGAGGAGGAAGGAGAAGAGGAAGAATAAAGAAGAAACAAGAAAGAAGATAGAAGGAAGAAATAGGAAGGAAGAAGGAACAGCGAGGAAGAAGGAAGAAGAAAGAAGAAAGAAGAAAGAAGAAAGAAAAAGGAAGAAAGAAGAAGAAGAAGAAGAAGAAGAAGAAGAAGTTGAAGAAAAAACAGGAGGACATGGTGGAGGTGGAGGAGAAGGAGAAGGAGAAGGAGAGGGAAAAGGAGGAGGAGATGGAGAAGGAGAAGGGGAAGTAGAAGGAGGAGAAGGAGGAGGTGGACAAGGAGAAGGAGAACGAGAAAGACAAGGATAGGGAGAAGGAGAAGAAGAAGGAGGAGTAGAAGAAGAAGGAGGATGAGAAGAAAATAAAGAAATAGAAGAAGAAGAAGAAGAAGAAGAACAAGAAGAAGAAAAGGAAGAAGAAGAAGAAGAAGAAGAAGAAGAAGAAGTAGAGGGAGAAGAATAAGTAGTAGAAGAAGAAGAATAAGAAGAAAAAGAAGAAGAAGAAGAACAAGAAGAACAAGAAGAAGAAAAGGAAGAAGAAGAAGAAAACGAAGAAGAAGAAGAAGAGGAAGAAGTAAAGGAAGAAGAAGAACAAGAAAAGGAGGAAAATAAGAAGAAGGGGAAGAAGAAGAAGGGGAAGAAGAAGAAGAGGATGAAGAAGTAGAAGAAGAAGAAGAAGAAGAAGAACAATAAAAAGAAGAAGAGGAAGATAAGGAATAAGATGATGAAGAAAAAGAAGATGAGGAAGAAGAAGAAGAAAGAAGAAAACAAAAAGTAGAAGAAGAAGAGGAGAAAGAAGAAGATGAAGAAGAAGTAGATGAAGAAGAAGAGATGGATTAAGGATTAGGAATTAGAGGTTAGAAATTAAGGATTAAGTAGAGAAGAATTAAGGATTAGGTGTTAGGGATTAAGGATTAGAGATTAGTGATAAAGGATTAAGGATTATGGATTGGCAGTTAGGGATTATGGTTTATGGATTATGAATTACGAATTAAGGAGTTAAGATTATGGAATATGTAATAAGGATTAGAAATTAAGGATTAAGGATTAAGGATAAGGGATTAGGGATTAATGGCATAATGGTTAAGGATTAAAGATTAAAAATTAAGAATTAAGAGATTAATTACTAAAGATTGTTGATTAGGGATTTAGGATTAGAGATTATGATTAGAGAATAAGGATAAGGGATTAAGGATTAGAGATTATTGATTGTGGATTTGGGAAGTATGATTATGGATTAGAGATTATGGATTAAGTATTAGAGGTTAAGGAGTATAGATTTTCGATTAAGGGAGGGATTAATGATTTAAGCATACAGATTATGAAATAGGAAGGGAGTTTTTAGTGATTTGAGATTAGGTATCAAGGATTAAGGATTATTATTCATTAGGGAGGGAAAGATTAAATATTATGTATTAGGGATTATGGATTAGCAATTAAGGATTAAGATTTAGGGATTAAAGATTACAAACTAGTGAATAGAAATTACAGAATAAATAATATGCATTAGGGATTAATAATTAAGGATTAAGAAATATGGTTGAAGGGATTAATTATTAGGGATTAAGGATTCGGGATTATTTTTTAAAAATTGTAGATTTAGGATTAGATATTATAGATAAGAGAATAAGGACTAAGGATTAGGGATTAGAGATTAGTTATTAATGATTTAGGATTTATGGTTAGATATTAAAGCTTAGGGATTAGAGATTGAGGGATTAAGATTAGAAATAGGGATTAGATAATAAGGATTAAGGATTTGGGATTAGTGATTTAGGATTTAGAATTAGGGATTAAGGATTAGAGTTTAGGGATTCAGATTTATTGATTGTAAATTAGAGATTAAGGGTTAGAAATTAAAGATTATGATTTAGGTATTTGAGATTAAGGTTTAGAGATTAGAGATTATAGATGGATTAGTGATTTAGGATAAGGATTAGGAATTAAAAATTAAGGATTACAAAAAAGAGAAAAGGAAGGAGGAAGAAGGAAGAAGAAGAAGGCAAAAAGAAGAAGAAAGATGGAAGAAAAAAGAAGAAGAACAGAAACAAGAAGATGAAGAAGAAAAGGAACACGAAGAGGAAGAATAATGAAGAAAGAAGAAAGAAGAAAGAAGAAATAAGAAGAAAGAAAGAAGAAAAAAGAACAATGAAGGAAGGTGGAAGGAAGAAAGAAGAAGGAAGAAGAAAGATGATAAAAGAAAGAAGAAAGAAGAAAGAAGAAGAAGAAGAAGTAGAAGAAGAAAATGAAGGAGAAGGGGGAGGACTTGTAGAAGGAGAAGGAAAAGAAGAGGAAGGAGTAGAAGGAGAAGAAGAAGAAGAAGAAGAAAAGATGGAATAAGAAGAGGAAGAATATGTAATAAAAGAAGAAGATGAAGAGGAGGAAGATGAAGAAGAATAAGGTGAGGAATTCGAGAAAGTATAGGAAGAAGAAGAAGAAGATGATGAGGAAGAAGAAGAAAAAGAAGAAGAGGAAGAATAAGAAGAAGAAGAAGAAGAACGATAGGAAGAAGAAGAAGAAGAAGAGGAAGAAGAGATGGATTAGAGATTATGGATTCGGGTTTATGGATTAAGGATTAAGGAGGGAGTGATTATTGATTAAGTGTTAGGGATTAAGGATTAGGGATTAGGGTTTAGGGATTAGGGATTAGGTATTGTTGATTAGTAATTAAGGATTAGGGATTAGAGATTAAGGATTAAGGATTATAAAGTATTAATTATAGGGATTAAGAATTTAATTAATAGGATTAATGATTAGGGATTAAAAACTAAAGTTTAAGGGATTAATTACTAAGGATTGTAGATAAGGTATTTAAGATTAGGGATTATGGATTAGGAAATAGGGATTAGAGATTAAGGATTGGAGATTTGTGATTATGGATTCAGGATTATGGATTACAAATTAGAGATTAAGGATTAGGGATTAGAGATTATGTGATTATAATTAGGATTAGGGACTAGAGATGAATGACTAGGGATTAAGGAGTAAGGGATTAAAGATTTGGGAACACAAATTACAATTAAGAGGAGAGGGATTGTGAATAATGGATTCAAGATTGGGTATTTGAGACTAAGATTAGGGAAAGAGAGATTAAGTATTAGTCATTAAGGATTAAGTATGAGAGTAGAGATTTGAAATTATGGATTAACAATTAATGATTAAGGTTTAGGGATTAAGTATTATAGATTAGGGAGTAGGTTTAGGGATGAAAAAAATTAATGATTAGGGATTAGGGATTAGTAATTAAGGATTATAGATAAGGGAGTAAGGGTTAAGGAATAAGTAATAGGGATTATGGATTTATGATTAAGGATTAGGGATTAAGTATGAAGGTATTAATAATTAAGGATTAGGTTTTATGGATTAATGTTTATGGATTAGTAAGTAAGAATTAGGGTTAAGAGATTAAGGATTATGGACTAGGGAGAAGAGATTAGGGAATAAGTAATAGGGATTAAGGATTAGGGTTGAAGTGATTAATGATTAAGGATTAAAGATTAAAAATTAAGGGATTAATTATTAAAGATTAGTGATTTAGGATTAGGGATTGTGGATTAGGAAATTAGGATTCAGGATTAGTATTAGATATTTGGGATTAAGGATTAAGAATTAGAGATTAAGGGATTAGGATTAGGATTAGGGATTGGTGATTAATTGTTAGTGATTAAAGTTAGAGATTATGGATTAGAAATTAGGGACTACATATTATGGGTTATAGATTAAGGATTAAGGATTAGGAATTAGGTATTAGGTATTAGAGTTTAGAGTTTGGAGATTAGAAAATAGAGATTAGGTATTAAGGATTTAGGCTTAGGGATTAAGAATGGATTAGGGATTTAAAGGATTAAGGATTATCGATTAGGGACTAAGGAAAAGTTAGAAGGAAGAAGGAAGAAGGAAGAAGAAGGAAAAAAGAAGGAAGAAGGAAGAAGAAGGACAAAAGAAGGAAGAAGGAAGAAGAAATATGGAAGAAGACGAATAGAAAAAAGAAGAAGAAGAAGAAGAAGAGGAAGAAGAAGAGGATAAAGAAGAGGAAGAATAAAGAAGAAAGAAGAAAGAAGAAAGAAGAAAGAAGAAAGAAGAAAGAAGGATGAAGGAAGAAGGAAGGTAAAAGGATGAAAGAAGAAGGAAGAAGGAAGAACAAAGAAGGAGAACAAAGAAGAAAGAAGAAAAAGGAAAGAAGAAAGAAGAAAGAAGAAGAAGAGGAAGAAGAAGAAGACAAAGAAGAAGAAGAAGAAGAAGGAGAAAGAGGAGGAGATGGAGAAGGAGGAGAAGAAGAACATGAAGAAGATGGAGAAGGAAAGGAAGAAGGAGAAGGAGAAGGAAAATGACAAAAAGATGTTTAAGGAGGAGAAGAAGAAGGAGAAGGAGAAGAAGAAGAACAAGAAGAAGAGAAAGAGGAAGAAGAAGAAAATTAAGAAGATGAAGAAGAAGTGGAAGAAGGAGAGGAAGAAGAAGAATAAGAAAAGTAGAAAACAATGTAGAAGAAGGAGAAGAAGAAGAAGAAGAAGTGGAAGAAGAAGAAGAAGAAGAAGTGGAAGTCGAGGAAGAAGAGGAGAAAAATAAAGAAGATGATTAGGAAGAAGAAGAAGAAGAAGAAGAGGAAGAGGAAGAAGAAGAGGAAGAAGAAGAGGACGAGGAAGAAGAGATGGATTAGGGATTAAGGGTTAGGAATTTAGGATTAAGGAGGGAGGGATTATAGAGTAGGTGTCAGAGATTAAAGATTAGGGATTATGGATTAATAATGAGGGATTAGAGTTTAGACATTAAGGATTAGGGATTAGAGAGTTGGGATTAAAGAATAAGTAATTGGGATTATGGATTAATGATTAGAGATGAGGAGATTATTAATTAAGGATTAGGGATTAGAGATTAGTGATTAAGGAATTGGGATTTATCGTTGGGGATTAGGAATTAGAAATTAGGGATTCGAGATTATGGGATTATAATTATCATTAAGGATTAAGGAAAAGGGATTAGGAAGGGAGGGATTAGGGATTTAGGAATGCAGATTAAAGATTAGGGAGGGAGGGATTGGGATTCAAGATTAGGTATTAGTGACTAAAGAGGCACATACTAAATCTTAGGGATTTTAAATTAAAGATTAAAGACTAGGGATTAAGGATTAAGGATTAGAGATTAGCGATTAGGGATTTGGGATTTAGGGTTAGATATTAGAGATTAGAAATTAGAGATTAGAGATTAAGTAATCAGGATTAGTATTAGGATTAAACATTTGGTATTATGGATTACAAATTAAGGATTAGGTATTATAGATTATAAACTAAAAATTAAGGATTAAAAATTAGGAATTGGGATTAAGGATTAGAGATTAGAGATTAGAGAATAGAGATTAGGGATTAAGGATTGGAATTAGGGATTAAGGATAAATTAGGGATTAGGGATTATGGATTAACGAAAAGGGAGAAGAAAGAAGAAGAAGAATGATGAAAGAAGAAGGAAGAAGAAGAGGAAAAAAAAGAAGAAGTGGAAGAAGGCAAAGAAGAGGAGTAGAAGAAGAAGAATAAGAAGAAGAAGAAAACGAAGAAGAAGAAGAAAGAAAAAGATGAAGGAGAACAAAGAAAGAAGAAGAAAGAAAGAAGAAAAAGAAAAGAACAAGAAAGAAGAAGAAAGAAGAAAGAAGAAAGAATAAGGAGGAACGAAGAAAGAAGAAGCAAGAAAGAAAAAAGAAGAAGGAAGAAGAAAAATGGAAGAAGAAGGGAGGAAAAAAGAAGAAAGAAGGAAGAAGGAGGAAGGAAAAAGAAATAAGAAAGAAGAAATATCCAAGTAAGATGAAGAAAAAGAAGGAGAAGGAGAAGGAGGAGGAGATGGAGGAGAAGGAAGGGTAGGAGAAGGTAATGGAGATAGATAAGGAGAAGGAGATGGAGGAGTAGGAGAAGAAGAAGGAGAAGAAGAAGAGGAGGAAGAGGAAGAAGACGAAGAAGAAGAAGAGGAAGATGAAGTAATAGAAGGAGAGGAAGAAGAAGAAGAATTAGAAGAGGAGAAAGAAGTAGTAGAAGAAGAAGAACAAGGAGAATAATAAGAACGAAAAGAAGCACCAGAAGAAGAAGAACTAGAAGTAGTAGTAGTAGTAGAAGAAGAAGAAGAAGAGAAAGAAGAATAAGTAGTAGATGAAAAAGTAGTAGTAGAAGAAGAAGAAGGAAAAGGAGTAGAAGATGTAGAAGAAAAGGAATAAGAAGAAGAAGAAATAAAAGAGGAAGAAGAAGAAGAAGAAGGAGAAGAAGTAGAAGAAAAAAATGCAAAGAAGAGGAAGAAAAGGAAGAACAAAAACAAGTAGATGAAGAATAAGAGGAAGAAGAAGAAGAAGAAGAAGAAGAATAAGAAGAAGAACAAGAAGAAAAGAAGTAGAAGAAGAAGAAGAGAAAAAAGAAGATGAAGAAGAAGAAGAGAAAAAAGAAGATGAAGAAGAAGAAGTCATAGTAGTTGTAGTAGTAATAGTAGAAGACGAAGAAGAGGAAGAAGATCAAGAAGAAGAAGAAGAAGAGGAAGAAGAAGAAATAAAGAAGAAAAAGTGGAAGAAGAAGAAGAAGAAGCGAAAGATGAGGAAGAAGAGGAATAAGAAGTAGAGAAAGATGAGAAAGAAGAAGAAGAAGGCATTGATAAAGAAGAGGTAGAATAGATGGTTTAGAGATTAGAGATTAGAGGTTAGGGATTAGGGATTAGGGATTAAGGAATGATAGATTGGGGATTAAGTATATGGGAATATGGATTAAGAATTTAGGAGGGTGGGATTCAGGATTAAAGATTGGCGATTAAGGATTAAGGATTACGGAGTAGGGATTAGGGAATAAGTAGTAGAGATTAGAGGTTAGGGATTAGGGATTAAGAATTACTGATTAGAGTTTAAAGACTAAGGATTAAGGGATTAATGATTAGAGATTAGTGATTAGGCATTAGGAATTAAGAGAATAATTATTAAGGATTAGGAATTAGAGATTGGGGTTTTAGAGTTAAGGATGAAGGACTAGAGAATAGGAATTAGGGATTAAAGATTAAAGATTAGAGATTAGTGATGCAAGATTCAGGATTAGAGACTAAAGATTAGGTACTATAGATTATGGATTAGGATTAGTATTAGAGATTAAGGATTATGGATTAAGGATTAGTCATTAGTGGATAAGGATTGAGATTAGGGATTATGGATTATAGATTAGGAATTAGGGATTAGGTATTTTGGATTACCATTTAAATATCAGAGATTAAGGATAAGTGTTTAGTGGTTAAGGATTAAGGATGGATTAGTGATTAAAGATTAAGGATTAGGGACTAGGGAGATGAAGGAATGAAGAAGGAAAAAAGAAGAAAGAAGAAAGAAGAAGAAGAAGAGGAGGAGGAAGAAGAAAAGGAAGAAGAAGAAGAAGAAGAAGAAGAAGAGAAAAAGAGAGAAGAAGAGGAAGAATAAAGAAGATGGAAGATGGAGGATGGAAGAAGGAAGAAGGAAGAAAAAAGAAGAAAGAAGAAAGAAAGAAGAAGAAGAAGAAGAAGAAGAAAAAGTCGAAGTTAGAGAATGAGAAGGAGGACGAGGAGAAGGATGGGGAGAAGGAGAAGGAGAAGGAGAAGGAGACGAGAAGGAGAATGAGATGGAGAAGGAGAAGTAGAAGGAGAAGGAGAAAGACTAAGAGTAACAGAAGGAGAGGAAGAAGTAGAAGGAAAAGGAGAAGAAGAAGAAGAAGAAGAAGAAGAAAAGGAAGAAGTAAAGCAATAAAATGAACAAGAAAAGAAGAAGAAGAAGAAGAAGAAAAAAATAAGAGTCAAAAGAGATGGGTTAGGGATTAAGGATTAGGGACTAAGGAATGAAGGATTAGAGATAAGGTATCGAAGAATATAGATTAAAGATTCGAGATGGTTAGATTAGAGATTAGGGATTAGGGATTTGTGATTAGGGATTAGAGATTTGGGAGTTAGCAATTAGGGATTTAGATTTAGAGATTTAGTTTTAATAATTCGAGAGAAGGGATTAAGGAACAAGTAATAGGGATTAGAGATTAGAGATTAGGGTTTATGGATTAGGAATAATGTATTAAAAGAAAGGATTAATAATTAGGGATTAGAGATTAGGAATTGGGAGTTTGAGGATTAATTATTAAAGATTAGGGATTAAGGATTGGAGATTAAGGAATAGGGAATAAGGATTAAGGATTAGAGATTTGTGATTAGGGATGTAGGTTTTAGGTTTAGAGATTAGAGTATATTGGATTAGCATTAGCATTAGAGGTTAAGGATTAAGGATTAGAGATTAAGGATTAGGGATTTGTGATTAAGGATTAGTGATTAAGAATTAGGAATTAAGGATCAGGGAATAGATTTTAGGGATTAGAGATTAGGGATTAAAGATTAGAGATTAAAGATTAAGAAATTGAGATTAGTTATAGACTAAGGATTAGGGATTAAGGAATATGGATTAGGGATTAGGGATTAAGGAATAGGGAGATAGAAGAAGGAAGGAGAAAGAAGGATGCAAGAAGAAGAAAGAAGAAGAAAAATAGGAAAAAGAAGAGGAAGAAGAAGAAGATGAAGAAGAGGAAGAAGAAGAGAATGAAAAAAGAAGGAAGAAAGAAGAAGGAAGAAGTAAGAGGGAAGATGGAAGGCAGAAGGAAGAAAGAAGAGGGAAGAAGGAAGGATGATGGAAGAGTGAAGAAGGAAGAAGAAAAAAGAAAGAAGAAAGAACAACAAAGAAAGAAGAAGGAAGAAAGAAGAAAGAAGTTGATGAAGATGAACAAGAGGAATAAGGAGAAGGAGAAGGAGAAGAAGGATGATGAGAAGAAGGAGGAGAAGGAGGAGGAGAAAGAGATGGAGAAGGAGAAGAAGTAGATGGAGAAGGAGAAGGACAAGTAGATGGAGAATGAGTAAGAGAAAGATAAAGAGAAGAAGAAGAAGGAGAAGAAGAAGAAAAAGAAGTAGAGCAATAAAATGAACAAGAAAAGAAGAAGAAGAAGAAGAAGAAGAAGAAAATAAGAGTCAAAAGAGATGGGTTAGGGATTAAGGATAAAAAGTTAAGGATTAGGGATTACGGACTAAGGAATGAAGGATTAGAGATAAGGTATCGAAGAATATAGATTAAAGATTCGGGATAGTTAGATTAGAGATTAGGGATTAGGGATTTGCGATTAGGGATTAGAGATTTGGGAGTTAGCAATTAGGGATTTAGTTTTAATAATTCGAGAGAAGGGATTAAGGAATAAGTAATAGGGATTAGAGATTAGAGATTAGGGTTTATGGATTAGGAATAATGTATTAAAAGAAAGGATTAATAATTAGGGATTAGAGATTAGGAATTGGGAGTTTGAGGATTAATTATTAAAGATTAGGGATTAAGGATTGGAGATTAAGGAATAGGGAATAAGGATTAAGGATTAAAGATTTGTGATTAGGGATTTAGGTTTTAGGTTTAGAGATTAGAGTATATTGGATTAGCATTAGCATTAGAGGTTAAGGATTAGGGATTAGAGACTAAGGATTAGGGATTTGTGATTAAGGATTAGTGATTAAGAATTAGGAATTAAGGATCAGGAAATAGATTTTAGGAATTAGAGATTAGGGATTAAAGATTAGAGATTAAAGATTAAGAAATTGAGATTAGTTATAGATTAAGGATTAGGGATTAAGGAATATGGATTAGGGATTAAGGATTAAGGAATAGGGAGATAGAAGAAGGAAGGAAAAGAAGGATGCAAGAAGTAGAAAGAAGAAGAAAAATAGGAAAAAGAAGAGGAAGAAGAAGAAGATGAAGAAGAGAAGAAGAAGAGGATGAAAAAAGAAGGAAGAAAAGAAGAAGGAAGAAGTAAGAGGGAAGAAGGAAGGCGGAAGGAAAAAGGAAGAAGGAAGAAGGAAGAAGGAAGGATGATGGAAGAGTGAAGAAGGAAGACGAAGAAGAAAAAAGAAAGAAGAAATAACAACAAAAAAAGAAGAAGGAAGAAAGAAGAAAGAAGTTGATGCAGATGAACAAGATGAACAAGGAGAAAGAGAAGGAGAAGAAGGATGATGAGAAGAAGTAGGAGAAGGAGGAGGAGAAAGAGATGGAGAAGGAGAAGAAGAAGTAGATAGAGAAGGAGAAGGACAAGTAGATGGAGAATGAGTGAGAGAAGAGAAAGGGAAGAAGAAAGCGAAGGAGAAAGATAAAGAGAAGAAGAAGAAGGACAAGAAGAAGAAGAAGCTGAAGAAGAAGAAGAAGAAGAAGAAATAGAAGAAGAAGAAGAAGAAGAAATAGAATAAGATGAAGATGATGATGGTGATTAAGAAGAACCAAAGGAAGAAGAAGAGGAATAAGAAGAATAAGAAAAAGAAGGAGAAGAAGAAGAAGAAGAAGAAAAAGAAGAAGAAATAGAAGAGGAAGGACAAGAAGAAGAAGAAGACGAAGACGAAGAAGAAAATGAAGAAGAAGAAGAACAACAAGAAAAAGAAATACTTGAAGAAGAAGAAGAAGAAGAATAGGAAGAAGAAGAGGAACTAGAGGAAGAAGAGAGGAAGAAGAAAAGGAAGAAAAAGAAGTGGAAAAGAAGAAGAGAAGGGTTAAGGATTACAAATTAAGGATTGAGGGATTAGGGATTATAGGTTACAGATTAGGAGGGAGGGATTAGGGATTAGAGATTAGGTATTAGGGATTTAGGAATAGGGAGCCAAGGATTTGGTATTAGGCATTATGGTTATGGATTAAGGATTAGGGATTAGGGATTTGCAATTAGGGATTAGGGTTTAAGGATTAAGGATTATAGATTAGGAAGTTAGAATTAGGGAATAGGTAACATGAATTAGGGATTAAGGTTTAAGAATTAGGGATTAATGATGAAAGGATTAATGATTAAGGATTATAGATTTAGGATTAAGGATTAAAAGATTAATTATTAAAGATTACAGATTTAGAATTAAAGATTATGGATTAAGGAATATGCATTAGGGATTAAAGATTAGTGATTAGGGATTTAGTATTAAGGGTTAGGTACTTTATATTAGGGATGAGGGATTAGAGAATATGGATTAGTGATTAAAGGTTAGGAATTAGAGATTAAGGATTGGAAATTAGGGATTAGGGATTATGGATTATAAATTATGGATTATAGATTAGGGATTAAGGATCAAGAAGGACAAAGAAGTAGAAGATGAGGAGGAAGAATAAGAAGAAGAAGAAGAAGAAGAGGAAGAGGAAGAGGAGGAATAAAGAAAAAAGAAGAAAGAAAGAAGATGGAAGAAGGAAGAAAGAATTAAGGAGGAATATAGGTCGAAGGAAGAAGATGGAAGAAGAAAGAAGAAAGAAGTAGTAGTAGTAGTAGAAGAAGTAAAAGGAGGAGGAGAAGGAGGAGAAGGAGGAGAAGGAGATGAAGAACAAGAAGGAGAAGCAGAAGGAGAAGACTAAAGATAAGGAGAAGGAGAAGAAGAAGAAGGAGAAAGAGAAGGAGAAGAAGAATAAGAATTATAAGATGAAAAAGATGAAATAAAATAATAATAATATTAATAGTAAGAAAAAGAAGAAGAAGAAGAGAAAGAAGAAGAGGAAGAAGAAAACAAGAAAAGAAGAAATTGGAGAAAAAGAACAACAAGGAGAAGAAGAAGAGAAGGAAGAAGAAGTAGAAGAAGAAGAAGAAGAAGAAGAGGAAGAAGAAGAAGATGAAGAAGAAGAAGAGGAAGATTAGGAAGATGAGGATGAAGAAGAAGAAGAGGAAGAAGTAAATGAAAAAGAAGAGGAAGAAGAAGTGATTAAGGATTAAAGGTTAGGGATTAGGAATTAAGTATTAAGGTTGGAGGGATAAAAGATTAGGTGTTAGAGATTAAGGATTATAAATCAAGGATTAAGGGTTAGGGATTAAGGATTAGGAATTAAGGATTAGGGTTTGAGGAATAAGTAAAAAGAATTTAGGATTAAGGATTAGGGATTAGAGATTAAGGTTAAGGATTTTGGCTGAAGAGACTAATAATTAGGGATTAGGAATTAATGGATTACATGCTAAGGATAAAGTATTAAAGATTTAAGATTAGGGATTACGAATTAAAGAATAGAGATTATGGATTAAAGATTAGAGATTAACGATTAGAGATTTGGATTCAAGTTTATGAATTAGAGATTAAGGATTTGGAGTTGAAGATTCAGTGATTATGATTAGGATGAGGGATTAGTGATTAGGGATTAAGAATTAGAGATTAAGGATTAGAGGTTTGTGATTAGGGATTATGGATTACAGATTAGCTATTAGGTATTAGGGATCAAGGTTTAAGGATTAAAGACTAAGGATTAAGGATTATGTATTTAGGATTATGGTTGAATTAGGGATTAGAGGTTAAGGATCAGGGATTATGGATTAAGCTAAAGGATTAGAGATTAGGGATTAGGGACTAGAGATTAAGAAAGGATGGATTAGGGATTACAGATTAAATATTTGTAATAAAAGATAAGGTAGGGAGGGATTAAGGTGTAGGGATTAAGAAATAGAGATTAAGTATTATGAAGAACAAGAAGGAGAAGAAGAAGAAGAAGAAGAAAGAGAAGAACTAGGAGAAGAAGGATCAGAGGAAGTAGAAGAAGAGGAAGAAGAAGTTCAAGAAGAAGAAGAAGGAGAAGAGGATGAAGAAGATGGTAAGGAGAAGGACAAGAAGGAAGAGGACGACGAGGAGGAGAAGTTAAAAAAAGAAGAAGAACAAGAACAAGAAGAAGAAGTACAAGAAGAAGAAAAAGAAGAGGAAGAGGAAGAAGAGGAAGAAGAAGAAGAAGAAGAAGAAGAAAAGAAGAAGAATAGAAGAAGAAGAAGAAGAAGAAGAAGAAGAAAAAGAAAAAGAAGAGGAGGAAGAAGAAGAAGTAGAAGAATAAAAGAGGAAGAAGAAGAAGAAGAAGAAATAGAAGTAGAAGAGGAAGAAGGAAGAAAAGAAGAAAAAAGAGAGAGTAGAAGAAGAAGAAAATAAGAAGAAGAAGCAGAAGAATATTAATAAGAAGTAAAAGAAGAAGAAAATATTTTATGGATAAGGGAGGGATGGCTTAAAGATCTTGTATTATGGATTTATGGTTAGGGATTAGAGATGTATTAGGAATTTAAGGTCAAGTATTAGAGATTAAGGATTAAGGCTTAGAGTTTGGGAATTATTTATAGGATTAGCTATTCGTTTTAGGGTTTATATATTAGGGACTAGTGCTTAGGGATTTGTGATTAAAGAATAGGGCTTAAGGAATAGAGTTTAGGGATTAAGAATTAGTAATTAAGGATTTGGGATTAAGGATTAAAGGAATAGGGTATATAGATCATGGATTTAGGATTAATGGCTAAGGATTAAGGATTAGGGATAAGGGATTATGCATTAGGGATTATGGATTACAGATTTGGGATTAAAGATTACAGATCTGAGATTAGCGATTCATGATATGGGATTTTAGATTAGAGATTAAGGATTAGAGATTATGAGGATAGGTATTTTTTATTAAGGATAATGGATTAAAAATTAGGGAGTAGGTATTAATGATTAGGGATCAGTAATTAGAGATTAGGGATTAGGTATTAGGGAATAGAGATTAGCTATTAAGGATTAGCTATTAAGGATTATGGATTAGCAATTAAGGAATAGGGATAACACATTAGGGTTTGGGGATTAGGGATTATGGATTAGGGAACAAGGATAGATATGGTATTAAAGATTTGGGCTTTGGGATTTGGTAATTAGGGACAACAGATTTGGGCTTAGGGATTAGGCCTTATGGATTGAAGATTAAAGAGAAAGAGATTAGGGATTACAAATAAGGGATTAGGGATGAATGGGATAAGAGATTAGAGATGAAGTTGACATAGGAGAAGAAGAAGAAGAAGAATAAGAAAGAAGAAAGAAGAAGAAGAAGAAAGATAAAGAAAGAAGAAGAATGAAAGAAGATGAAGCAAGAAAAAAGAAAAAAGAAAGTAGAAAGAAGAAAGAGGAAAAAAGAAGGAAAAGGGAAGAACAAAGAAGGAACAAGGATGGAGGAAGAACGAAGAAGGAAGGAAGAAGGAAGGTGGAATGAAGAAGGAAGAAGGAAGAACAAATAAGAAAGAAGAAATAAGAAGGAAGGAAGAAGAAGAAGATGATGATGATGATGAAGGAGGAGGAAGATGAGGAGGAAGAAGAAGATGATGATGATCAAGAAAAGGAAGAAGATGAAGATGACTAGGAAGAAGAAGAAGAAGAGGAAGAAGAAGAGGAGGAGGAAGAAGAAGAAGAAGAATAGGAGGAGGAAGAAGAGGAAGAAGAAGAAGAAACAGAAGAAGAAAAGCAAGAAGAAGAATAAGAAGAAGAAGAAGAGGCCAAGGATGGAGAGTAAGAAGAGGAAAAAGAGGATGAAGAAGTAGAAGAAGACAAAGAGGTAGAAGGAAGAGGAAGAGGAAAAAGAAGAAAAGGAAGAAGAGGGAGTAGAAGACGAGGAAGATGAAGAAGACGATGAAGATGAAGAAGAAGAAGAAGATGATGATGATGAAGAAGAACAAGAAGAAGAAGGAAAAGAAGAAGAAGATGTAGAAGAAGAAGAAGAAGTAGAAGAAGAAGAAGAAGTAGAAGAAGAATACGAGCAAAAAGAAGAAGAAAAAGAAGAAGAAGAAGAAGAAGAGGAAAGGGAAGAAGTAGAAGAAGAAAAGGAATTAAGGATTAAGGATTAAAAATTAAGGTTTAGAGATTAAGAAGTAGGAATTAGGGTTATGGTAAAAGGATTAGAGATAAAGGATGAAGGATGAGGGATTTGGGAATAGGGCTAAGAGAATAGGGTTTTGGGACAAGGGATTAGAAAATAAGGATTAGGGACTAATGATTTGAGATATAAGGGATTACAAATGCAAGCATTAAGGATTTGTGAATAGGGATAAGGGAGTATGGATTAGAGATTAGAGATTAGGGATTAGGGATTATAGATTAGCAATTAAGTATTATAGATTCAAAATAAGGGATTATAGAATAATAGATTAAGTAATAAAGATTAGGGATTATGGATTTAGGATTAAGGATAAAGCATTAGGGATTAAGGGCTATGGATTACGAATAGGGGATAGGAGATTAGGGATTAGAGATTAAGGATTATGGATTAAGGATTAGGGATTACAGATTATAGTTTAAGGATTAGGAGTTAAGGATTAACGATTAAGCATTACGGATTAAGGATTTATATTTAGAGATTAAGGATTTGGGATTAGGGTACAGGGATTGGAGGTTAGAGATTAGGGATTAATGGAATAACAATTAGCAAGGGAAGAATGAGGGATTATGGATTAAGGATTAGGTATTTGGGATTAATTATTAGGGAATAAAGATTAAAAAGAAGAAAAAGAAGAAGAGGAAGAAGTAGAAGAAGAAGAAGAAGAAGTGGAAGAAGAAAAAGAAGAGGAAGGGAAAGATGAAGAAGAACAAGAAGAAGAAGGACAAGAGGAAGAAGAAGAAGAAGAAGCTAAAGAAGAAGAAGAAGAAGAAGAGGAAGAAGAAGAAGGAGAGGAGATGAAGAAGAAGGAGGAGGAGGAGAAGAAGAAGAAAAAAAAGAAGAATAAGAACAACAAGAAGAAGAACAAGATGAAGAAAACAAAGAAGAAGAAGAAGCAGAAGAAGAAGAGGAAAAAGAAGAAGAATAAGAAGAAGAGGAAGAGGAAGAAGAAGAAGAAGAAGAAGAAGAAGAAGAAGAAGAAGAAGAGGAAGAAAAAGAAAAAAAGAGGAAGAAGAAGAAGTAAAAGAATAAGAGGAGAAGAAGAAGTAGTAGTAGTAGATGAAGAAGAAGAAGAAGAAAAAGAAGAAATAGAAGTAGAAGAGGAAGAAGAAAGAAAAGAAGAAAAACTAGAAGTAGAAGAAGAACAACAATAAGAAGAAGAAAAAGCAGAAGATTTAGAAGAATATGAATAAGAAGCATAAGAAGAAGAAGAAGAAGAAGAAGAAAATAGATTATGAATTAGGGAGGGATGGCTTAAAGATTATGTATTATGGATTTATGATTAGGGATTAAAGATGGATTAAGAATTTGGGGTTAAGGATTAGAGATTACGTATTATGGTTTAAGGTTTTGGAATTATTGATTTGGGATTAGTGATTTGTTTTAGGGTTTATGGATTAGGGATTAGGGCTTAGGGATTAAGTATTAAGGAATAGGGCATAAATAATAAAGTTTAGGGATGAAGAATTAGGCATTAAGAATTAAGGGATTAGGGAATATAGATCATGGATTAAGGATTAACGACTAAGGATTAAGAATTAAGGATAAGGGATTATGCATTAGGGATTACGGACTACAGATTTGGGATTAAAGATTAGATATCAGAGATTAGCAATTTAGGATATAGGATTTTAGAATAGAGATTAGGGATTAAAGATTATGAGGACATGTATTTATGAATAATGATTTTTGATTAAGGATTAATGATTAAGGATTAGGAATTAGGGATTAGGGATTATGTATTAGTTAATAGGGATTAGAGAGATTACGGATTATAGATTAAAAATTGAAGAATAATGATAAGACATTAAGGTTTAGGTATTAGGCATCATGGATTAGGGATTAGGGTATAAGAAGAAGAAAAAGAAGCAGCGAAAGAAGTAAAAGAAGAAGAAGAAGAAGTGGAAGAAGAAAATGAAGACTAAGAGGAGGAAGAAGAAGGATAAGAGAAAGAAGAAGAAGAAGAAGAAGAAGCTGAAGAAGAAGAAGAAGAAGAAGAAGAAGAAGAAGAAAGAGAAGAGAAGAACAAGGAGGAGGAGGAGGAGGAGAAGAAGAAGAAGAAAAAAAGAAGAACAAGAAGAAGATGAAGAACAAGAAGAAGAAGAAAAAGAAAAAGAAGAAGAAGAAGAAGAGAATGAAGGGGAAGAAGAAGAAGATGTAGAAGAGTGAGAAGATTAAGAGGGACAAGAAGGTGAAGAAGAAGTAGTAGTAGTAGAAGAAGAAGATGATGATGAAGAGGAAAAAGAAAAAGAGGAAGAAGAAGAAGAGGAAGATGATGAAGAAGAAGAAGAAGAAATAGTAGAAGAGAAGAAGAAATTATGAAGAAGAAAAAGAAGATGATGAACTAGAATAAAAAAGCAGAGGAGAAAGAAGAAAAAGATAGAGAGGAAGAAGAAGAAGATGTAAAAGAAAAAGAAGAAGAAGAAGAAGAAAAGGAGGAAGAAGAAGAAGAAGAAGAAGTAGAGGAAAAGGGGTAGGGGAAGAAGAAGACAAAGAAGAAGAAGATGATGAAAAAGTGGAAGAAGAAGAAGAAGAAGAAGAGGAAAAGGTAGAAGATGAAGAAGAAGAAGAATAGGAAGAAGAAGAAGTAAAAGAAGAGGAAGATGAAGAAGAGGAAGAAGAGCAAGAAGAAGAAGATGGAGAAGATGAGGTAGAAGAAGAAGAAGAAGAGGAAGAAGAGGAAGAGGAAGAAGAAGAAGAAGAAGAAGGAGAATAAGAAGTAAAAGATGAAAAGGACGAAGAGACTGATTAGTTACTAGGGCTTGGGGAGGGTGAGATTAGGGATTCGGCATTAGGGAAAAAGGATTAGCGATTAGAGATTTATAATTAAGGATTAAAGATTATGGATTTGTAATTAGCGATTAGAGTTTAGACATGAGGGATTAGGGAGTAGGGATAAGGGAATAAGAAATAGGCATAAAGATTAGAGATTAGGGATTACAAATTATGGATTAAGTATTAGGGATTTTGATTGGATTGATGATTAGGGAAGAAGAAGAGGAAGAAGAAGAAGTAATAGAAGAAGAAGAAGATTATGATGATGAAGAAGAAAAAGAAGATGAATGAGAATGAGAATGAGAATAAGAATAAGAAGAAAAAAATTAAGTCAAAGTGGATGATGAAGAAGAAGAAGAAAATAAAGAGAAAGAACTAGAAGAAGAAGATCGACGAGAAGAAAAATAAGAAGTAGAAGAGGAAAAACTAAATAGAAAAAGTTGTAGAAGAAGAAGAGGAAGAGGAAGAAGAAGAAGAAGAGAAAGAATTGGAAGAAGATGAGGTAGAAGGAGAAGTGGAAGAAGAAGAAAAAGAATTGGATTAAGAAGAAGAAGAAGAAGAAAAACCAAAAGATGTCGAAGAAGTAGAAGTGGAAGAGGAAGAAGAAGAAGAAGAAGAAGCAAAAGAAGAACAAGAACAAGAAGAAAAGGAAGAAAAAGAAGAAGCAGAAGAAGTTTTAGAAGAAGAAGAAGAAGAGGAAGAAGAAGAAGAGGAAGAAGAGGAAGAATAGGAAGAAGAGAAAGAAAAAGAAGAAGAAGAGGAAGAAAAAAAAGTAGAGGAAGAAGAAGGGGAGGAGAAAGAAGAAGAAGAAGAAGTAGTAAAAGAAGAAAAAGAAGAAGTTGAAAAAGGAAGAAGAAAAAGAAGTGTAAGAAGAAGGAGGAGAAGAAGGTGAGGAAGAAGTAGAGGAAGAAAAAGAAGGAAAAGAAGAAGAGGAAGAAGAGGAAGATGAATAGAAAGAAGAAGAAGAAGAAGAAGAAGAAGAAGAAGGAGAAGAAGAAAAGGAAGAAGTGGTAGAAGAAGAAGAAGAAGAAGAACAAAAAGAGAAGAAGAAAAACACGAAAGAGAAGAAGAAGAAGAAGAAGAAGTGCAAGAAATAGAAGAAGAAGAAGAAGAAGAAGAAGAAGAAGAAAAAGAAGAAGACGAAGATGAAAAAGAAATAAAAAAGGCAGAAAAAGAAGAAGAAGGAGAAGAAGTAGTAGGAGAAGAAGAAGAAGAAGAAGAGGAACCAGAAGAACTTGAAGAAGAAAAAGAAGAGGTAGAAGAAGAAGAGGGAGAAGAAGAAGAAGAAGAATAAGAATAAAAATAACAAGTAGAAAAAAGGAAAAAGAAGAAGGGGAAGAAGAAGAAGAAAGGAAGAAGTGGTAGAAGAAGAGCAAGAAAAGAAGGAGAAAAAGTCATAGAAGAGAGGGAAGAGGAAGAAGAGGAAGGAGGAGAAGAAGAAAATGGAGAAGAAAAAGAAGAAGAAGAATAAGAAGAAGTGGAAGAAGAAGAAGAAGAAGAAGTGGAAGGAGGAGAATAAGAAGAAAAAGAAGAAAAGGAAGAAGGAGAAGAACAACAAAAAGATGAATAGGAAGTTAAGGAAGAAGAGGAACAAGAAGAAGAAGAGAAAGAAGAGATGGATTAGGATTTTGCGATTAGGGGTAACGGATTAGGGATTAAAGAGTCAGGAGGGAGGATTAGGGATTAGGTGTGACACATTAAGGATTAAAGTTTAGGAAATAAGGACTAGGGATTATGGATTAGCAATTAGGGGTAAGGGTTTAGGGATTAAGGATTAGGGGTTAAGGAGTAAGGATTAAGGAGTAAGAGGAAGAAGAAGTAGAACCAAAGGTAGATGAGGAAATAGTGTTAGGAGAAGGAGAAGAAGATGAGGAGGAAGATGAAGAAGAGGAGGAAGAAGAAGAAGAAGGGGAAGAAGGAGAGCAAGAAGAAGTAGAAGAAGTCGACGAAGAGGAGGAAGAATAAGAAGTGAAAGAAGAGGAAGTAGAAGAGCAAGAAGAAGAAGTGGAAGAAGAAGGAGAAGAAGAGAAAAAGAAGAAGAAGAAGAAGACGACGAAGAAGAAGAAGACGAGGAAGAAGAAGAAGAGGAAGATGAAGATGATGAAGAAGAAGAAGAAGTAGAAGAAGAAGGGGAGGAAGTGAAAGAAGAAGAAGAAGTAGAAGTGGAAGAAGAAGAAGAATAAGAATAAGAAGAAGAAGTCGAACAAAAGGAAGAAGAAGCAGAGGAAGAGGAAGAAGAAGAAGAAGAAGAAGAAGAAGAAGAAGTAGAGTAGTAGAAGAAGAACAAGAAGAAGGATAAGAAGAGGAGGAGGAGGAAGAAGAAGAAGAAGATGATGAAAAAGAAGAAGAAGAAGAAGAAGAAAATGCAGAACAATAAGAATAAGAAGAAGGAGAAGAAGGTGAGGAGGTAGAGAAGAAGAAAATGATGGTGAAGAAGAAGAAGAGGCGAAAGAAGAAGAAGAAGAAGATGATGATGAAGAAGAAGAAGAATAAGAAGAAAAGAAGAAGAAAAGATGAAGAAGAGGAAAAAGACAGAAGAAGAAGAAGAAATAGAAGAACTTGAAGAAGAAGACCATGAAGAAGGAAAAGAATAAGTAGTAGAAGAAATAGAAAGCGAAGAAGAAGAAGAAGCAGAAAGAGACGAAGAAGAAGACAAAGAAGAGGAAAAAGAAGCAAAAGATGTAAATGAACAGGAAAAAGAAGAGAAAAAAGTAAAACTAGAAGAAGAAAAAGAAGAGGAAGAAAAAGAAGTAGAAGATAATGAAGAAAAAGAAAAAGAAGATGAGAAAGAAGAAGAAAAAAGAAGAAGGAGAGGAAGAAGAACAAGAGAAAGAAGAGGAAGAAGAAGAGCAAGAAGAAGTAGAAGACGAAAAAGAAGAAGAAGACAAAGAATAAGAAGAAGAGGAAGAGGAAGAAAAAGAGTAAAAAGTAGAAGAAGAAGAGGAAGAAGTAGAAGAACAAGGGCAAGAAGTAGAAGAAGAAGATGCAGATGAAGAAGAGGAAGAATAATCAAAATAAGAATAAGAAGAAGAAGAAGAAGGGCAAGAAAAAGAATAAGAGTAAGAAGAAGAAGAGGAGGAGGAGGAGGAAGAAGAAGAAGAAGAAGAAGAACAAGAAGAAGATGAAGAAGAAGGAGGTAGGGAAGGTGACAAAAAAGAAGAAGAAGAAGAAGAAGAAAAAGAGAAGGGGAAGAGTAAGTAGAAGAAGAAGGAGAAGAAGGTTGAGAAGTAGAAAAGAGGAAGAAGAAGACGAAGAGGAAGATTAAAAAAAAGAAGAAGAGGTACACAAAGAAGAGAAGAAGATAAAAATGAAGAAGGAGAAGAAGAAGAGGAAGAAGAATTAAAGTTAGAATTACAAGAAGAAGAAGAAGATGTAGAAGAAGAAGAAGAGAGATTGAATGAGAGGAAGAAGAAGAAGGGGGTGGAGAGGAAGAAGAAGAAGAAGAAGCAGAGGAACATGAAGAAGATAAAGAAAATAAAGAAGCAGAGGAAGTAGATTATGTTGAAACAGAAGAAGAAGAGGAAAAAGATGAGGAGGAAGAAGAAGGCAAAGAAGAAGAGGAAGAAAAGTGGAAGAAGAAGAAGTAGAAGAATAGGAAGAGAAGGAAGAAGAAGAAAAAGAGGAAGATATGGAAGAAGAAGATGATGAAAAAGAGGAAGAAGAAGAAGATGTAGAAGAAAAAGAGGAAGAAGAGTCTGATTAAGGATTAGAGATTATGGTTTGGGATTAAGAATTATTGATTAGGAAAGGAAGGATTGTTGATTAAGGATAATTAAGTGTGGATTAATGATTACGAAGGGAAGAATTGAGGATTATGAGTTAGATATTAGAGATTAGTGGTTAGGGGTTTACGAGTGAGCAATTAGGGATTAGGGTTTAAAGTTTAGGGATTAGGGATTAAGGAGTTGGATTAGGAAATAAGTAATAGAGATTAAGGATTCATGATTAGTGATTAAGTATTATAGATTAGTGATTAGATATTAGGGATTATGGATAAAGAGATTAATGATTAAGGATTAGATATAAGGGTTAATAACTAAGGGATTAATTATTAAGGATTAAGGATTAGAGATTAGGTATTTAGAATTAGAGATTAGAGATTATGGATGTAGGATTCAAGAGTAGAGATTAAGATTAAGATTGGAGATAGGGATTAGGATTTGGGATTAGGGATTAGTGATGAAGGATTATAGATAAGAGATTAGAGATTAAGGATTAGGGATTGTGAATTATGGAATAGGGATTATGGATTAGGGATTAGGTATTATAGATTAAAGTTTAAATATTAAAGATTAGGATTAAAAGTTAGGGATTAAAAAATAGGGGTTAGAAATTAAGGATGGTTTAGGGATTAAGGATTAGAGAATGGGGATTAGGGAGAAGGAAAAAGGAACAGGGAAGGAGACAGAAAGAAGAAGAAGAAAATGATAAGGAGAAGTCAAAAACCAAGAACAAGAAGAAGAAGAACAAGAGGAAGAATAAAGAAGAAAGGAGGAAGGAAGAAAAAGGAAGGATGTCAGATGA
The DNA here is from genome assembly GCA_023846275.1 of Vanilla planifolia. NCBI lineage: Eukaryota > Viridiplantae > Streptophyta > Magnoliopsida > Asparagales > Orchidaceae > Vanilla > Vanilla planifolia. Next base: position 310,732 of record JAIUJO010000304.1, on the reverse strand, counting down.
AGGAAGAATGAAGAAGGAAGAAGAAAGAAGAAATTAGAAAGAAGAAATTAGAAAGAAGCAAGAAGAAAGAAGGAAGAAGAAGAAGATGAAGAAGAAGGAATAGGAGTAAGAGGACAAGAAGAAGGAGGAGAAGAAATAGAAAAGAAGGACAAGGAGATGAAGAAGGTGAAGGAGAGATGGTTAAGGAGAAGGAAAGGAGGAGTAGGAGCCGGAGAAAAAGAAGGAGAAGGAGAGGGAAAAGATCGAGAGAAGGAGAGGAGAAGAAGAAGAAGAGGAAGAAGAACAAGAAGATGAATAATAATAATAATAATAATAATAAGATTAAGAGGTAATAGAAAGGAAAGAAGAAGAAAAGAAAAAGAAGAAGAAGAAGAAGAAGAAGGAGAAAAAGAAGAAGATGAAGAAGAAGAATGAGAAGATGAAGAAGAAGAAGAAGAAGAATATGAATAAGAGAAGAAGAAAAAATGGAGAAGAAAAGAAGAACATGAAGAACAAGAAGAAATATAAGAAGAAGAGAGAGGAGAAGAAGAATAACAAGAAGAAGATGAAGAAGAGGAAAAAGAAGCTAAAGAAGAAGAAGAAGAAGAAGGCAAATAATAATAATAATAATAATAATAAGAAAAAGAGGAGGAAGAAGAAGATGATGAAGAAGAAGAGGAAGAGAGAGAGAGAGAGAAGAAGAAGAAGAAGAAGAAAAGAAGAAGAGGAAGAAGAAGAAGAAGAGGAAGAAGAAGAAGAGGAAGAAGGAAGAGAAGAAGAAGAAGAAAGGGAAGAAGAAGCAGAAGCAAAGCAAAAGAACAAGAAGAAGAAGAAGATAATTAAGGGGAGGAAGAATAAGAAGAAGAAGAAGAAGAGAATGAAGAAAAAGAAGAAGATGATGAAGAAAAAGAAGAAGAAGAAGAAGAAGACAAGGAAGATGAGGAAGAAGAGGAAGAAGAAGAAAAACAAGAAGAAGAGGAAGAAAAGGAAGAAGAGGAAGAAGTGGAAGAAGAAGAAGAAGATGAGGAAGAAGAAGACAAAGGGAACGAAGAAGAAGAGGATGAAGAAGAATAAGAAGTAGAAGAGGAAAAGGAAGAAGTGATAGATTAGGTATTTGGGATTAGGGTGGGAGGGATTACGGATTAGGGATTCGAGATTAGGGATCATTATTAGGGATTATGGATTACCAATTAGGGATTAGGGTTTAAGGATTAGGGGTAAGGGATTAGGGAGTTCGAGGAAGGGTATAAGGAATATTGATAAGGATTAAGGACTCAGGATTAGAGATGAGGGATTAGGTTTAATGATTATAGATTAGAATGTATTAATCATTATGGAAGAAGATAAGGAAGGAGAAGAAGGAGAAGAAGAAGAAGAAGAAGATGACGACGACGATGAAAAGGAAGAAGAATAAGAAGAAGAAGAAGAAGAAGTAGATGTAGAAGAAGTTGAAGAAGAAGAAGAAGAAGATGAAGAAGTTGATGAAGAATAAGAAGTGGAGAAGAGAAGAAGAAGAAGAAGAGGAAGATGAAGAAGAAGTAGAAGGTTACGAATTCGAAGAAGAAAATGAAGAAGAAGAAAAAGAAGAAGAGGAAGAAGAAGAAGTAGAAGAAGAAGAGGAAGAAGAAATTAAAGAAGAAAAACAAGAAGAAGAAAAATTAGAAGAAGATGAAGAAGAAGGAGAAAAAGAAGAAGAAGAAGAGGAAGATGAAGAAGAAGATGATGAGCAGAAAGAAGAAGAGGAATAGAAACAAGAAGAAGAAGAAGAAGAAAAAGAAGAATAGGAAGAAGAAGAAGAAGAAGAAGAGAAAGAAGAAGTAGGAGAAGAATGAGGAGAAAAAGACGAAGAAGAAGAAGAAGAAGAGGAAGAAAAGTGGAAAAAGAGGTAATGCAAGAATTAAGAAGAATAAGAATAAGAAAAACAAGTGAAGGAAGAAGTACATGTGGAAGAAGAAGAAAAAGAAGAAGTAAAAGAAGAGACGAAGAAAACGAAGGGACAAAAGAAAACGTAGATGAAGAAGAATAACAAGAAGAAGAGGACAAGGAAAAAGAATAAGAAGAAGAAAAAGAGGAGACAGAAGTAGAAGTAGTAGTAGTTTTAGTAGAAGAAGAAGACGAAGAAGAAGATAGAAAGGCGACGAAGAAGAAGAAGAAGAAGATGAAGATGAAGAGGAAGAAGAAGAAGAAAAAGATTGAGAAAAAGGAGAAGAGGGAGAAGAAGATAAATTGGAAGAAGAAAAAGAAAAAGAAGAAGAAGAGGATATGGAAGAAGAGAGAGATGTTGAAGAAGAACAAGAAGAATAGAAGAAGAGAAGATGAAGAAGAAGATGATGAAGAAGACGAAGAAGAAGAAGCTGTAAAAGAAGAAGTAGAAGAAAGAGAAGATGAAGAAGAAGAGGAAGAAGGAGAAGAAGAAAATGTAGAAGGAGAAGAAGTAAATGAAGAAGAAGAAGAAGAAGAAGAAGAAGAAGTAGAACAAAGAGAAGAATAACAAGAATTAGAACAAAGAAGAAGAAGAAGAAGAAAAAGGAGAAGTCGAAGATGAAGAAGAAGAAGTAGAAGAGGAAGTAATAGAAGAAGTCAACAAAGAAGTGGAAGAAGAAGAAGAAGAAGTGGAAGAAGAAAAAGAAGAATAAAAAGAAGAAGTGGATGAAGAAGGAGAAATGGAAGAAGAAAAATGGAAGAAATATAAGAAAAGAAGAAGAAGAAGATGAAGTCAAAAAAGAAGAAGTAGAAGATGAAGAAGAAGAAGTAATAGAAAAGAAGAAGAAGAAGAAGTAGTAAGAGAAGAAGAAGAAGAATGAGAATAAGAAGTAGAAGAGAAAAAAGTAGAAGAAGATGAAGAAGAAATAGATGAGTTAGTAGTAGTAGTAGTAGAAGAAGAAGAAGAAGGAGGAGAAGAAGAAGAAGAAGTAGAAGAAGGAGAAGAAGAAGATGAAAAAAGAAGTAAAAGTAGAAGAAACAAGAGAAGAAGAAAAGGAAGAAGAAGAAGAAGAGGAAGTCGAAGAAGAAGATCAAGAAGAAAAAGAAGAAGGGGAAGAAGAAGAAGAAGAAGTGGAAGTAGAAAAAGAAGAAGAAGAAGAAGAGTAAGAAGAAGAAGAAGAAGAAGAAGAAAAAGAAAAAGATGAAGAAGAGGAAGAAGAAGGAGGAGGAGGAGAAGTAAAAGGAGAAGAGTAAGTAGAAGAAGGTGAAGAAGTAGTAGTAGTAGTAGAAGAAGAAGAACAAGAAGAAGAGGAAGAAAGAAGAAGAAGAAGAAAAAGAAGAAGAAGAAGAAGAAGAAGAAGTAGTAGTAGTAGAAGAAGAAGAAGAAGAAGAAGAAGAAGAAGAAGATATAGAAGAATAAGAAGAATAATAAATAGGAGGAGGAGGAGGGGAATAAGAAGAAGTAGAAGAAGAAGACAGAGAAGAAGAAGAAGAAGAACAAGAACAAGAAAAAGAAGAAGTAGAACAAGAAGCAAAAGAAGAAGAACAAGAAGAAGATGTAGAAGAAGAAGAAGAAGAGGTAGAAAAATAATAATAATAATAATAATAATTATAAGTGGAAGAAGAAAAAGAGGATGATGAAGAAGAAGAAAGAGGAAGAAGAAGAAGAAGGAGAAGAAGAAGTAGAAGAAGTGGAAGAAGAAGAAGAAGAAGAGCAGGACGAGGAGGAGGAGGAAGAAGAAGAAGAAGTAGAAGAAGAAGAAGAAGAAAAAGAGGAAGATGAGCCAAAGAGGACGACGAAGAAGTAGAAGATTAGAAGGAAGAAGAAGAAGAGGAAGAGGTAGAAGAAGAAGAACAAGAAGAAAAAGAAGAAGAAGAAGAGGAGGAAGAGCAAGAAGAAGAAGAAGAAGATGATGAAAAAGAAGAGGAAAAAAGATGAAGAAGAGCAAGAAGATGTGGAGGAGGCAGAAGAAGAAGAAAAAGAAGAGAAAGGAAAAGTAGAGGAAGAAGAAGAATGAGAAGAAGATGAAGAGAAAGATGTAGAAGTGGAAGAAGAAGAAGAAGAGGAAGAAGAAGAATTGTAATAAGAGGGAGAATTGGAAAAACATGATAAAGAAGTGGTACAAGAAGTGAAGAAGATGAAGAAGAAGTTAAAGAAGAAGAAGAAGTAGAAGAAGACGAGAAAGAAGAAGATATAGTAGAAGAAGAAGAAAAGGAAGAAGAAAAAGATGATGATGAAGAAGGGGAAGAAGAGGAAGAAGAACAAGAAGGGAGGAAGAAGAAGAAGAAGGGGAGGAAGAAGAAGAAGAAGAAGGAGGAGGAGAAGAAGGAGAAGAAGAAGAGGAAGAAGAAGAAAAAAAAGAAGTTGATGAAGAAAGAGAAGGAGAAGAAGAAGAAAAAGAAGAAGAACAAGAGGAAGATGAAGAAGAGGAGGAAGAAGAAGAGTAAGAAGAGGAAGAAGAATATGAGGAAGAACAAGAGGGAGAAGAAGTAGGAGCAAAAAAGAAAAAGAAGAAGAAGAAGGCAAAGAAGAAAGGAAGATGAAGAGGTAGTGGAAGTTGAAGAAGATCAAGAAGAAGAACAAGAAGGGGAAGAAGAAGAAGAAGTGGAAGAAGTGGAAGAACAAGAAGAAGTAGAAGCAAAAGAAGAAAAAGAAAAAGAAGAAGAAGAGGAAGGAGGAGAAGAGTAAGTAGTAGAAGAAGAAGAAGAAGAAGAGGGTGCAGAAGTAGTAGTAGTAAAAGAAGAAGAAGATGAAGAAAGAAGAAGAAGAAGAAGAAGAAGAAGAAGAAGTAGTAAAAGAAGAAGAAGAAGATGAAGAAGAAGAAGTAGAAGAAGAAGAAGATGAAGAAGAAGAAGTAGAAGAAGAAGAAGAAGAACAAGAGGAAGAAGAAGTAGAAGAAGAAGAAAGAGGAGGAGGAGGGGGAGAAGAAAATTAGTAGAAGTAGAAGTCAAACAAAGAGGAGAAGTAACAAATGAAGAAGAAGAAGAGGAAAAGGAAGAGTAAGAAAAAGAATAATAACAATGAAACCAACAAGAACAAGAGAATAAAAGAGAGGAAGAAGAAGAAGAAGAACAAGAAAAGGAAAAGGTGGAAGACGAAAAAGAAGATGAAGTAGAAGAAGATGAAGGAGAAGGAAAAAGAAAAGGAGGATGAAGAGATGGAGGAGGAGAGGTGAACAAGGATAAGAGGGAGATGGAGAATTGGAAGGTGAAGGAGATGGAGTAGGAGAAGGTGAAGGAGAAGGATTTGGTGTTATAGAAGAAGAAGGAGAGTGAGAAGAAGAAAGAGAAAGAAAAGGAGTAGAAGAAAGAGTAGCAAAGGTAGAAGAAAAAGAAGAAGAAGAAGAAGAACAAAAAAATAGATGAAGAAGAAGTTGAACAAGAAAAAGAACAAGAAGAAAAAGGAGAGGAAGAAAAAGAAGAAAAGAAGAAGAAAAGGAAAAAAGATGAAAAGGAAGAAAAAGAAGAGAAAGAAGAGGAAGAAGATGAAGACAAAGAAGAAGAAGAAGAAGAAGAAGAAGAAGAAAAAGTAGAAGAAAAAGTAGAAGAAAAAGAAGACAAAGAGGAGGAAGAAGAAGATGTGGAAGTAGAAGAAAAAGAAGAAGAGGAAAAATAGGAAGAAGAAGAAGGAGAAAATATAGAGGAAAAAGAAGAAGATGAAGAACTAGAAGAAGAAGAGGATGAAGAGATGGATTAGGGATTAAAATTAAGGATTAGGGATTAAAGACTAAAGAGGGAGGGATTAAAGAATAAGTAATATAAATTATAGATTAGAGAGGGAGGGATTAGGGATTAAAGAGGTATTAGGGATTGTTGATTAGGGATTAAGGAAAGGGGGATTATGTATTAGGAATGAAGGATTTTAGATTAGGGATTATGAAATAGAAATAAGGGATTAGAGTTTAGGGATTAAAGATTATCAATTAAGGAGTAGGCATTATGGATTAGGTAATAGGGATTAGGATTAAGGATCAAAGATTAGGGACTAAGGATTAGAGATGAAAGGATTAATTTTTAGGGATTAAGGATTAAGAGATTAATTATTAAATATTAGGGATTTAAGATTAGAGATTATAAATTATGGTGTAAGGATTAAGGATCAGAGACTAATAATTAGAGAATTGAGATTTAGGATTTGTTATTGAAGATTAGGGATTAGAGATTAAGGGATTAGGATTAGGATTAGGGATTAGAGATTAGGGATTAAGCATTATGAATTAGTGACTAAGGATTAGAGATAGGAGATTAAGGATTATAGATTATAGATTTATGATTAAGGATTAAGAATTAGGTGTTAAAGATTAGAGTTTAGTATTAGGGAATAAAGATTAAGGATTAAGGTTTAGGGATTAAGGATTAAGGATTAAGGACTAGGGAAGAAGAAGAGGAAGAATAAAGAAGAAAGAAGAAGAAAGAAAGAGGAAGGGAGAAAAAAGAAGGTAGCTAGAAGGAAGAAGGAAGAAGAAAGAAAAAAGAAGAATAAAGAAAGAAGAATGAAGAAGAAGAAGGAGAAGGAGGAGAATGAGAAGGAGAAAGAGGAGGAGGTGGAGAAGGAGATCGAGAAGAAGGAGAAGGACGAGGAGAAAGGCTAAGAGAAGAAGAAGAAGAAGAAAAGGGTTAAGGGGAAGAAGAAGAAGAAGAAGAGGAAGAAGATGGAGAAGATGAATAAGAAAAGAAGAAGAGGAAGAAGAAGAAGTAGAAGAAGAAGAAAAAGAAAAAGAAGTAGAAGAAGTAGAAAAAGAAGAAAAAAAAGAAGAAGAAGAAGAGGAACATGAAGAAAAAGAAGAAGATGATGATGAGGAAGAAGAAGAAGAAGAAGAGGAAGGAGAAGAAGAACAAGAAGAAGTCAAAGATGAGGAAGAGGAGAAAGAAGAAGAAAAAGATGATGAGGAAAGAGAAGAAGAAGAAGAAGAAGAAAAGGAAGAAGAAGAACAAGAAGAAGAAAAAGAAGAATGAGAAGAAGAGATGTATAGGGATTACAGGTTAGAGACTAAGGATTTATAAAGGGAAGGATTAGGGATTAAGGATTAGATATTAAGGCTTAAGGATTAGGGATTATGGACTAGTAATCAAGGATTAATGTTTAGAGATTAAGGATTAGAGATTAAAGAGTAAGGAGAAAGGATTAAGGAAGAAGTAATAGAGTTTAGGGATAATAGATTAGGAATTAGGTAGTAGGAATGAGGGGAATTATGATTAGGGATTAAGGATTAAATCATTAATTAATGAGGATTATAGATTAAGGATTTAAGAATTGAGATTACAAATTTAAAAATATCGATTAAGGATTAGTGA
>JAIUJO010000304.1:268535-293535 GCA_023846275.1 Vanilla planifolia | reverse complement strand
CATGTAGAAGGAGAAGGTGAAAGATAAGGAGAAAGAGAAGGAGAAGAAGAAGGAGAAAGGGAAGAAGAAGAAGAAGAAGAAGAAGAAAAAGAAGTTGAAGAAGAAGAAGATGAAGAAGAAGAAGAAGGAGAAGAAGAAGAAGGAGAAGAAGAAGAAGAAGGGGAAGAAGAATTACAAGAAAATAAGAAAAGGTACAAAAAGAAGAAGTATAAGAACAAGAAGAAGAAGAGAAAGATGAAGAAGAAGAAGAAGATGAAGAAGAAGAAGAGGAAGAAGGAGAAGAAGATGAAGAAGAAGAGAAAGAAGAAGAAGAAGAATAAGAAGAAGAAGAAGAAGAAGTGTAAGATGAGGAAGAAAAAAAATAAGAACATGAGGAAGAAGAAGAAAAAGTAGAAGAAGAGGAAGATGAAGAGGAAGAAGAAAAAGAAGAAGAGAAAGAAGAGATGGATTAGGGATTAAGGATTAAGGGTCACGGATTAGGGATTAAGGATTAAGGGTCACGGATTAAGGATTAAGAATTAAGGATGGTCAAATATTAAATTAGGTGTTAGGTATTAAGGATTTGGGATTGTCAATTAGGGATTAGAGTTTAGGGATCAAGATTAGGGATTAGAGATTAAGAAATAAGTAATAAGGATTTGGGATTAAGGATTAGGGATCAGGGATTAAGGTTAAGGATTTGAGATAAAGGGATTAAAGATTAGAGATTAGAGATTAAGGATTAAATACAAAGAATTAGGGATTAGGGAATTAAGGTTTGGGATTATGGTATCTAGAATAACAATTAGGGATTAAGGTTTAGAGATTAGTGATTTAGGATTATGGATTAGAGATCAGATATTAGAGATTAATTATTTAAGATTAGGATTAGGGATTTAGGATTATCGATAAAGGATTACAGAATAGTGATTAGGGATTATTCACTATAGTTTAGGGATTCGGGATTAGGTATTAGGGATTAGAGATAAGGTATTCGGGATTAGAGATTAAGAATTTTGGATTATGAATTATAGTTTTAGGATTAGAGATCAAGGATTAGGTATTAGAGATTAAGGTTTTGGGATTAAATATTAAAAATTAGAGATTAATGATTAAAGATTAGGGATTATGGATTTAGGACTGATTCGGTATTTGAAATTAAGGATTAGGGATTAAGGATTAAGGAATAGGGATTAACGATTAAAGATTAAAGAGGGATGGATTAAGGATTACAAATTTAGGGGTGAAAGATTAAGAAGGGAAGGATTAAGGAGTAAAGATTAGCGAATATGGATTAAGGATTATGAAGAATAAGGAGAAGAAGAAGAAGAAGATGAAGAAGAAGAACAAGAGAAGAAGAAGAAGAAGAAGATGATGAAAAGGTAGAACAAGAGTAAGAAGAGGAAGAAGATGAAGATGAAGAAAAAGAAGAAGTAGAGGAAGATCAAAAAGAAAAGGATGAAGATAAAGAAGAAGAAAATGGCAAAGGAGGAGAAGAAGAAGAAGAAGAAGAAGGAGAAGAAGAAGAGAAAGAAGAAGACGAAGAAGAAGAAGATGAAGTGGTAGATGATGAAGTGGAAGAAGAAGAAGGAGAAGGGGAAGAGTAAGAAGGAGATGAAGAAGAAGTGAAGAAGTTGAAGAAGAAGAAGAAGAAGAGGAAGATGAAGAGGAAAAAGAAGAAGAAGAAGATGAAGAAGAAGAGGAAGATGAAGAAGATAAAGAAGAAGGATAAGAAGAAAATAGGAAGAAAAAGATGAAGAAGAAGAAGAATAAGTAGAAATAAAAGAAGAAGAACAAGAACAAGAAGAAATAGGATGAGAAGAAGAAGAAATAAAAGATGATGAAGAAGAAGAGGAAGAATGAGAAGAAGAAGAAGAAAAAGAAAATGAGGAGGATGAAGAAGAAGTGGAAGAAGAACAAGTAGTGGAATAAGATGAAGTAAAAGAGTGTGAGGAAGAGATGGATTAGGGTTTAGGGTGTTAGGGATTAAGGATTAACAAACGAAAGATTAGGGATTAGATAGGGATTAGAGATTTTGGAGTTAAAAATAAAGATTTAAAGATTAGGGATTAGGGATTATGTAATATGTAATAGAGATTAGCAATTATGGAGTAGGGATTAAGGATTACGATTAAGTATTATAGATGAAGAGATTAATGATCATTGAATAGAGAATAGGGATTAAAAATTAAGAGATTAATTACTAAGGATTAGGGATTAAAGATTAAAGATTAGTTATTTAAGATTAGGCATTAGGGTTTAAGATATAAGGATTAATGATCAGGGATTAGGAATTAGAGATAAGATTAGGGATGCCAAATTTAGGATTCGAGATTAGAGAATACGGATTAGAGATAACGGTTTTAGGATTAGCATTGGAGATTAGTGATCAATGTTTAAGGATATGGGATTAGTCATTAGAGATTAGGGATTAGAGGTTATGGATTATAGATAAGAGATTAGGGATTAAAGTTTAAGAATTAGAGATTAAGGATAGATTAGTAATTAGGGATTAAGGAGGAGAAGGAGAGGGAGAATGAGAAAGAGAAGGAGATTGAGAAGTAGAAGAAGGAGAAGGAGAAGGCAAAGTAGAAGCAAAAGACAAAAGATAGGAAGAATGAGTAGGATAAGAAGAAGGAGAAGGAAAAGAAGAAGAAGAAGGAGAAGTAGAAGAGGAAGAAGAAGAGGAAGAAGAATTACAAGAAAAGAAGAAAATAACGAAAAAGAAGAAGAAGAGGTGGAGGATGAAGTAGTACAAGAAGCAGAAGTAGAAGAAGAAGAAGAAGAAGAAGAAGAAGTGGATGATGAAGAAGAGGAAAAAGAAGTGAAAAAAAGAATGGGAAGAAGAAGAAGTTGAAGAAGCAACAAAAAAAGAAGAGTAAGATGTGGAAGATGTATAAGTAGAAGAATAAGAAGATGAGAAAGAAGAAGAAGACGAAAAGGAGGTAGAAGAAGAAGAAGAAGACAAAGAAGTAGAGGAGGAAGAAGAAGAAGAAGTGGAAGAAGAGATGGATTAGGGATTAAGGATTAAGAAAGGATAGATATGGGATTAGATGTTAGGGATTAAAGATTAAGGGATTATAGATTAGAGATTAAAGATTAGGGATTAGAGATTTTCAATTGTAGATTAGGGATTAGAATTTAGGGATTAAGGAATAAGTTATAAGGATTAGAGATTAGGATTAAAGAATAAGGATAAAGGGATTAATAAATAGAGATTAGGGATTAAGAATATAAGTAATAATTACAAAGGCTTTGGTAGTGTGGATTTACAATTAGGGATTATAGATTTTGCAATAGAGATTAGGGACTAAGGATTACAGATTAGTGATTAAGGATTCATGATTCAGGATTATAGATTAGAGATTAGAATCTAGACTAGAGATTAAAGATAAAGTAAATAGGATTAAGGCTTAAGGACAAGGATTAGGGATTAAGAATTAATGATTAGAGATTAAGGATTAGGGATAACGGATTACATATTAGTGATTAGGGATTATGGCTTATAAATTAGGGATTAAGGATTAGGGATTAGAGATTAAGGATTTGACAATATGAATTATAGATTAGGGATTATGGGTTAGAGATTAGGTATTAAAGATTAGGGTTTAAGGACTAGAGATTAGATATTAGAAATTAGAAATTAGGGATTAAAGGTTAGGGATTATGGATTAAGAATTGATTAGGGATTAGAGGCAAGGGAATGGGGTTTTAGAATTAGGGACTAAGGATTAAGGAATAGGGATTAGATATTAAAGATAAAAGATGGATGGATTAAGGATTACAAATATAAGGATAAGAGATTAAAGAGGAAATGATTAAGGAGTAGGGATTAGGGAATATGGATTAAGGATTATGATGAAGAAGAGGAAGCAGAGGAAGAAGAAGAAGAAGAAGAAGAAAAAGAACAAGGAGGAGAAGAAGAAAGAGAAGAAGGCGAAGAAGAAGAAGATGAAAAGGAAGAAAAAGAGTAAGAAGAAGAAGGAAAAGAAGAAGAGGATGATAAAGAAGTAGCGGAAGAAGAAGTGGAATAAGAAGAGGAAGAAGAAAATGAGGAAGAACAAGAAGAAGAAGAAGAAGAAAAATAAAAAGAAGAAGAGGAGGAAGAATTTGTAGAAGAAGAAGAAGATGATGGGGAAGAAGAAGAAGAAGAAGAAGGAGAAGGAGAAATGAAAGAAGAAGGAGAAAAAGAAAAAGAAGGTGGAAACATTGAAGAAGAAGAGAAAGAAGAGGAAGATGAAGATAAAAAAGATGATGAAGAAGAAGAAGAAGAGGAAGATGAAGAAGAAAAAGAAGAAGAAGAAGAAGAAAAAGAAGAAATACTAGAAGAACAAGAAGAATAAGAAGCAGAAGAAGAAGAAGAAGAAGAAGAAGATGAAGATGATGATGACGAAGAAGTAGAGGAAGAAGAAGTGGAAGAAGTAGAAGAGGAAGAAGAAAATGAGGAAGAAAAAGAAGAAGAAGAAGAAGAAAAAGAAAGCGAAGTAGAGGAAGAAGTAGAAGAAGAACAAGAAGAAGAAGATGGGGAACAAGAAGAAGAAGAAGAAGGAGGAAAGAAAGAAGAAGAAGAAGAAGAATAAAACGAAGAAGAAGGTGAAAGCGTTGAAGAAGAAGAAGTGGAAGAGGAAAATGAAGAGGAAAAAGAATAATAAGAAGAAGAAGAAGATGAAGAAGAAAAAGAAGAAGAATAAGAAGAATAGAGGAAAAAAAGATGATGAAGAAGAAGAACAAAAAGTAGAAGAAGAAGAAGAAATAGAAGATGGAAAAGAAGAATAATAAGAAGTTGGAGAAATAGAAGAGGTAGAAAAAGAAATAAAAGGAGAAAAAGAAGAAGAAGAAGGAGAAGAAGAAGAAGAAGAAGAAGAAGAAGAGGAAGGAGAAGGTAGAGGAGGAGAAGGTGGAGGAGAAGGAGAAGGAGAAGGCGTAAGAGAAGGACATGGAGAAGGAAATGTAGAAGTTGAAGGAGATGGAGAAGGAGTAGGAGAAGGTGAAGGAGAAGAAGAAGGAGAAGGGGAAGGAGAAAGAAAAAGAGGAGCAGAAGTAGAAGAACAAGAAGAAGGAGATGAAGAAGAAGAGGATGAACAAGAACTAGAAGAGAAGAAGAGGAAGAAGAAGAGGAATAAGAAGAATAAGAGAAGAAAAAGGAGAAGAAGAAAAAGTAAAAGAAGTGAAAGAAGAAGAAGAAGAAGAAGAAGAAAAAGAAGAGGAAGATAAGAAAGAAGAAGAAGAAGAAGAAGAAAATGAATAATAAGTAATAAAAAATAAAGATGTAGTAGAAGAAGAGAAAGAAGAAGAAGAAGATGAGGAAGAAGAGAAGGAAGAAGAAGAAGAAGTGGAAGAAGAGATGGATTATTGATTAAGGATTAAGGGTTATGGATTAGGAATTAAGGAGGGAGTGATTTGAGATTAAGGAATAAAGGTTACAAATTAGGGTGGGAGTGATTGGGGATTAGAGGTTTGGTGTTATGGATTAGGGATTAGAGATTAAGGATTAGTTGATGAGAAGAAGAAGAAGGAGAAAGAGAAGATGGAAGACAAGGGGAAGGAGGAGAAGAACGAGAAGGAGATGGAGAATACGAAGAAGAAGGAAAAAGAGAAGGAGATCGAAAAGGAGAAGGATAAGGAGGAGAAGGGGAAGGCGAAGTTGAAAGATGATGAGAAGGAGAAGAAGAAGAAGAAGAAGAAGACAAAGAAGAAGATGAAGAATAAGAAATAAAAGAAGAGGAAGAAGAAAAAGAAGTAGAAGAAGAAGAAGGTGATGATGATGAAGAAGTAGAAGAGGTAGAAGAATAGAAAGAAGAATTACAAGAAAAGAAGAAAATGAAGAAAAAGAAGTAGGGGAAGAAGAAGAGGAGGTAAAAGAAGTAGAAAAAGAAGAAAAAAGAAGAAGAAAGAAGGAGAAGAAGAAGAAGAAGAAAATGAAGATGATGATGAAGAAGAAGAGGAACAAAAAGAAGAAGAGGAGGAAGAAGAAGAAGAAGAAGAAGAAGAAGAGTAACATCTAGAAGTGAGGAAGAAGAAGATGAGGAAGAGGAAGAAGAGGGAGAGAAAGAAGAAGAAGAAGAAGAAGAAGAGGAGGAAGAAGAAGAAGAGAGAGAAGAGATGGATTAAAGATTAGAGATTAGGGATTTAAAAGAAATGGATTTGGGATTATAGGCTAAGGATTAGGATTAGAGATTATGAATTAGAGATTGAAGATTCAGGATTCGAGGTTATCAATTAGAGATAAAAGATTAAGGGTTATTGGATTAGGTATTAGAGAGTAAGGATTAATGAATAGGTAATTGGGATTAAAGATTAAGGATTAAAGACTAGGGTTAAAAAGATTAATGATTAGGGATTAATGTTTATGGATTAAGAATTAATGATTAAGAATTAAAGGATTTATTACTAAGGATTATGTATTAAGTATTCTAGATTATGGATAAGGTAATAGAGATTATAATTATGGATTAGAGATTATGGGTTAGAGATTAAGCAATTAGGATTAGGATTAAGGATTAGGGATTTGGGATTAAGGATTAGAGATCAGGGATTAAGGATTAGGGACAAAAGTTTAGAAAATAAGGACCGAGGATAATGGATTATAGATTAAGGATTAAGGATTAGGGTCTAAGGATTAGAGATTAATGATTAGAGATTAGGGATTTAGGGATAATGAATGGATCAGGGATTGAGGATTAATGATTTTCGATTAATGATTAAGGATTAAGGATTAGGGAGGGATTGATTAAAGATAATATATTAGGTATTATTGATTAGAGATTAGTTTAAGGAGGGATTAAGTAGGTCAAATTAGATAATACGAATTAAGGATTACGAAGAACAAAGAGAAGAAGAAAAAGAAGAAGTAGAAGAACAACAACAACAAGGAGAAGAAAAAGAAGAAGATGATGATGATGATGATGATGATGATGAAGAAGATAAAGGGGAGGACAAGAACAATAAGAAGAAGGAGGAGAAGAAAAAGAAGAAGAAGAAGAAGGAAATGAAGAGGAAGAGGAAGAAGTAGTAGTAGAAGAAGAAGAAGAAGAAGAAGTGTAGGGAGAGGAAGAAGAAGAAGAATGTGAAGTAGTAGTTGTAGTAGAAGAAGAGGATGGAGAAGATGAAGAAGAAAAATTATAATAATAATAATAATAATAGGAAAATGAAGAAGAAGAAGGAGAAGAGCAAGAAGAAGAGTAGAAGAAGAAGAAGAAGAAGAAGAAGGAGGAGGAGGAGGAGGAGAAGAAGAAGAAGAATAAAAAGTAAAAGAAGAAGAAGAAAAAGCAGAAGAAGAAGAAGGAGAAGAAGAGGAAGAAAAAAGAAAAGTAGTGGTAGAAGAAGAGAAAGAAGAGGAGAACAAAGTAGAAGACAAAGAAGAAGAACAAGAAGTAAAAGAAGAAGAAGAAGAAGAAGAGAAAAATAAGAGGAAGAAGTAGACCTTGTAAAAGAAGTATATCAAGAAGAAGTAGAAGAAGAGGAAAAAGAAGAAAAAGAAGAAAAAGAAGAAGAGGATGTAGAAGAAGAAGATGACGAAGAAGAAAAAGTCGAAGAAGAAGAAGAAGAAGAAGTAGAGAAAGATAAGGAAGAAGAGGATGACACAGATGAATGGGAAGAAGAAGAAGAAGAAGAGGAAGAAGAAGTACATAAAGAAGAAGAAGAATTAATAGATTAGGGATTAGGGTTCAACGGTAGGCATTACAGATTAAGGACTAAGGAATGAAGGATTAGTGATTAGGTATCTAGGAATATAGATTAAAGATTAAGGATGTAGGGATTTGCGAGTTGACACTTAGGCATTATAGTTTAGAGATTAGGGAATATAGATTAGAGAGAAGAGATTGAGAAATAAGTTATAAGGATTTGGGATTTCATATTTGGGATTATTATTTAGGGATTAGAGAATAGGGATCAGAGGATAGGAATTAAAGATTAAGTGTTAGAGATTAGGGATAGATTTTTTATGAAGGTTGAGGATAAGGGATTTAGGATTAAAGATTAGGGATTAGTAAGAAGAAAGAAAAAAGAAGAAAGAAAAAAGAAAGAAGAAAAAAGAAGAATAAGAGGAGGAAGAAGTGGAAGAAGAAGAAGAACAAGAAGAAGAGGAAGATAAAGAAAAAGGAAGAAGGAAGAAAGAAGAAAGAAAGATGATGGAAGGAAGAAAGATGATGGATGGAGGTAGAGGGAAGAAGAGAGAAGAAAGAAGAAAAAGAAGATAAAGAAGGAGAAGAAGAAGAAGGAGAAAGAGAAGAAGGACATAGAGAAGATGGAGGAGAACGAGAAAGACATGGACAAGGAGAAGGAGATGGAAAAAGGGAAGGAGAAGGAGAAGGAGAAAGACAAAGAGAAGGAGATGGAGGGGAAGAAGGAGAAGTAGAATAAGAATAAGAAGAAGAAGAAGAAGAAAAGAAGAAGAAGAAATAGAAGAAGAAGAAGAAGAAAAAGAAGGAGGAGAATAAAAAGAAAAAGCAGGAGAATAAAAAGAATAACAAGAATTAGAAAAGAAGAAGAAGGAGAAGAAGAGGAAGAAGAAGAAGAAGAGGAAGAAGAAGATGACGAAGAAGAAGAAGTAGAAGGATAAGAAGAAGACGGGATGGTGAAGAAGAAGAAGAAGAAGAAGAAAAGAAGAAGAGGAAGAAGAAGAAGAAGAAGAAGAAGAAGAGGAAGAAGAGGAAGATGTGGAAGAAAGGTAGAAGAAGAAGAAGAAAAAATGAGGAAGAAGGAGAAGAAGAGGAAGAAGAAGAAAAAGAAGAAGAAGAGAAAGAAGTGGAAGAAAAGAAGAAGAGGAAGAAAAGAACAATTAGGGATTAAGGATTAGGGGTTATGGAATAGGAATTAGGGTCTAAGGAATGATGGATTAGAGATTAGGTTTCAAGTAATATGTATTAAAGATTTGGGAGGAACTAATTAGGGATTAGGGATTATGGATTTGCGAGTTAGCAATAACGGATTCAAGTTTAAGGATTTGGGATTAGAGAGTAAGAATAAAGGAATAAGTAAAAGAAATTATGGAATACTGATTAAGGATTAAAGATTAGATACTAAGCATTAAGGATTAGAGATGAGGGGATTAATTATTAGTATTAGAGATTAGGGATTAAGAATTAAGAGATTAAGCAATAAAGATTAGGAATTTAGGATTAAAAATTAAGGATTAGGCATAAAAGAATAGGGATTAAGGATTAAAGTTCTATGATTAAGGATGTAAGATGTGGGATTGGATACTAGAGATTAAGGATTAAGGATTAATGGATTTTGATTAGCATTAAAGATTAGGGATTAAGAATTTGTGATTTAGGATTAAGGATTAGGGTTTAGAGATTATGGATTATGAATTATGGATTATAAACAAGAGATTAGGGATTTCGTATTAGAGATTAAAGTTTAGAGATTACAGCTTGAGATCAAAAGATTAAGGATTAAAAATTAAGAATGGATTAGCGATTAGAGAATAAAGATTAGATATTAGTGATTTTGGAGAATGAAGATGGAAGAGAGAAAAAGGAAAATGGAAGAAGGGAGAAAGAAGAAGAAGAAGAGGAAGAAGTTGAAGAAGAGGAAGAAGAGGAAGAATAAGGTAGATGATAGAAGGAAGAAGACAGAAGGAAGGAAAAAAGGAAGATGAAAGAAGGAAGGAGGAATGAAGAAGAAGAAGGGAGAAGAAACAAGAAAGAAGAAAGAAGGAAGAAGAAGAAGAAGAAGAAGAAGAATAATACGAAGAAGGAGAAAGGGAAGAGGGATGATGAGAGGAAGGAGGAGAAGGAGAAGGAGAAAGAGAAGGAGGTGGAGGTGGAGAAGGAGAAGGAGAAAGAGGAGTAGGAGAAGGTGTAGGAGAAGGAGAAGGAGTAGGAGAAGAAGAAAGATAATGAGAAAGAGAAGTAGAAGAAGAAGGAGAAGCTAAAGAAGAAGAAGAAGAGGAATACAAAGAATAAGAAAAAAGATGGAGAAGAAGAAGAGGAGGCAGAGGAAGAAGGAGAAGTGGCAGAAGAGGAAGAAGAAGAACAAGAAGAAGGAGAAGAAGAAAAAGAGTAAGAGAAATATGACGAAGTAAAGAAGATCAAGAAGAAGAAATGAGGAAGAAGAAGATGATAACGAAGAAGAAGTAGACGAGGAAGAGGAATTAGAAGAAGAAGAAAGATGAATGGAGGAAGGAAGAAGGAAGGAAGAAGGGAGAAGGAAGAAGAAAGTAGAAAGAGGAAAGAAAAAAGAAGAAGAAGAAGAAGAAGCTGGAGTAAGAAAAAGAGGAGGATGAGGAGATGGAAGAGGAGAGGTGAAGGAGTAAGAGAAGTAGAAGGGAAGGTGAAGGAGATGGAGAAGGAGAAGAAGAAGAGGAAGGAGTAGGAGACAAAGAAAGATAAGGAGATAGAGAAGAAGAAGGAGAAAGACTTGGAGAAGGAGAAGACGAAGGAGAAGGAGAAGAAGAAGAAGAAGAAGAAGAAGAAGTATAAGAAGAAGAAGAAAAATGAAAGATGAAGAAGTGGAAGAGGAAGAAGAACAAGAAAACAAGAAGATGGAGGAGAAAATGAACAAGAAGTGGAACAAGAAGAAGAGGGGGAGTAAGAAGAAGAAGAAGAAGAAGAAGAAGATGAAGAAGTTGAAGACGAAAATGAAGAATAAGAAGAAGGAGAGTAAGAAGAAGAAGTACAAGAAGAAGATGAAGAGTAAGATGAGGAAGAAGAGGAGGAAGACGGAGAAAATGATTAAGAAGATAAAGAAGACAAAGAAGTAGAATAAGAGGAGGAAGAAGAAGAAGAGGTTGATGAGTTGAGTTAGGGATTAGTGGTTAGGCATTAGAGATTAGGGATAAAAGTGGGAGGGATTGGAGATTAAGGAATATAGATTAGGGAGAGAGGAATTAGGGATTAAAATGGTATTAGGGATTAGTGATCAGGTATTAAGTGGGAGGGATTATGTATTCAACATTAGGGATTGGGGATTGGAGATTATGGATTAGCAATTAGGGATTAGGATTTAGGGATTAAGGATTATAGATTAGGTAGTAGGCATTAGAGAATAAGTAATATACATTAAAGATTAATGATTAAGGATTAAGGATTAGGGACTAAAGAATAGAGATGAAGGGATTAATTTTTAGGGATTGAGGATTATAGATTAAGGGTTTAATTATTAAAGATTAGGGGTTATAGATTAGGGAATAGGGATTAATAATTAGGGGTTAGAGATTTGTGGTTAGGTATTAAGGATTAGAGATTAGATATTAAAGATTAGAAATTAATAGAATATGATCAGGATTAGGGACGTAGGATTAAGAATTAGTGATTAAGGATTAAGTATTAAAGATTAGAGATTAAGGATTATAGAATAAGGATTAAGGATTAAGAATTAGGTTTTTTAGATATGGGTTTAGAGATTAAGGAATAGAGATTAGGGATTAAGGATGGATTATAGATCACGAATTATGGATTAGAGATTAAGGATTACAGAATAGGAAGAAGGAAGAAGTAGAAGGAAGAAAGAAGAAAGAATTTAGATGGAAGGAAGAAGGAAGAAGTCAAAAGGAAGAAGAAGAAGAGGAGGAAGAAGAGGAAGAATAAAGAAGAAAGAAGAACAAAGTAAGAAGAATGAAGAAAGAAGATGGGAGAAGGAAGAAGGAAGGTGTAAGGAAGTAGTAAGGAAGAAGAAAGAAGAAAGAAGAAACAGGAAAGAAGAATAAAGAATAAGAAGAAGAAGAAGAAGAATAAGAAGAAGGGAAAGGAGAAGGACGACATGGAAAAGGAGGAAGAGAAGGAGAAGGAGAGGAAGAAGGAGAAGGAGGTGGAGGAGATGCAGAAGGAGAAGGAGAAGCAAAAGGAGAAGGAGAAGGAGAAGGAAAAGGAGAAAGATAAGAAGAAGAAGAAAGTGATGAGGAGGCAGAAGAAGAAGAAGAAGAAGACGAAGAAGAAGAAATAGATGTAGAAGAAGAAGAGGAAGAAAAAGAACATGAAAAGAAGAAGGAGAATAAGAAGAAGAACATGGGGCAAAAGAAGAAGAGGAAGAGGTAGATGTTGAAGAAGAAGAAGGAGAAGAATAAAAGGAATAAATAGAAGAGGAACTTAAAGAAAAAGAAGAAGAAGAAGAAGAGGGAGAAGAAGAAGATGAAGAAGAAGAGGAAGAGGAAAAAGAAGAAGAACAAGAAAAAAAGTGGAAGATATGGAAGAAGAGAAGGAAGAAGAAGAAGAAGAAAAAGAACATGTTGAAGAGAAGAAGAAGAAATGGAAGAAGAAGAGGAAGAAGAAGAAGAAGAAGAAGAAGAAGAAGAAGAAGAAGAAGAAGAATAAGAAAATGAGATGGATTAGGTATTATGGGTTAGGGATTATGGATAGAATAGGGGAGGGATTTGAAATTAGTTATTAGGGATTAAGGATTAAGGATTAAGGATTTGAGATTATAGATTAGTAATTAGGGATTGGGGTTTAGGGACTAAAGATTAGGGATTAAAGTGTAGGGATTAAGTAACAAGTAATAGATATTAAAGATTATAGATTAGAAATTGAGTATTAAGGATGAAGGGATTAATGATTTGGGATTATGGATTGAGGATTAAAGTATCAATGTTTAAGTTTGCAGATTAGGCATTTTGGATTCAAGATTACAAAATTAGGAATACAGATTTGGGATTAAGGATTAAAGATTAGCGATTAATTAGGGATTCAGAGTTAAGGGATTAGAGATGTGGGATTAGGGCTTAGAGATTAACTGATTATAAGTTGGATTAAGGATTATTTATTAGTGATTAAGGATTAAGGATTGGGGATTTGATATTAAGTATTAAGGATTAAGGATACGAGATTATGGATTATAGATTTGAGATTACAGAACGGAGATTCAATATTAGGGATTAGAACTTAAGGATTAGAGATTAATGATTAGAGTTTAGAGATTATTATTTAAGGATGGATTAGAGATTAGGGATTAGGGAATAAGAACTAAGGAAGTGATTAGGGAGGGATGGATTAGGGATCACAAATTTAAGGATGAGAGATTAGGGAGGGAGGGATAAAGGAGTAAGGATTAGGGAATAAGGATTAAGGATTACAATGAAGAAGAAGAAGAAAAAGATGAACAAGAAAAACAAGAAGAACATGAAGAAGAAGAAGAAGAAGAAGAAGAAGTAGAAAAGGAAGAAAAAGAATGAGAACAAGAAGCAGATGAAGAAGAAGAAGAAGAAGAAGAAAAAGGAGAAGAAGAAGAAGAAGAAGAAAAAGAAGAAGATGAAATGGAGGAAAAAGAATAACAAAAAAGAAGATAAAGAAAAAGAAGAAGAACAAAAAAACCAAGAGGAAGATGAAGAAGAAAAGGAAGAAGAAGAAGAAGAAGAAATTAACAAATAAGAAGAAGAGAAAGAAGATGAAGAAACAGATAAAGAAGAAGGGGAAGAAGAAAAAGAAGAACAAGTAGATGAAGAACAAAAGGAAGAAGAAGAGGAAGAAGAGGAGGAGGAAGAAGAAGAAAAAAAAGAAGAACAAGAAGAGTAAGAAGAAGTAGAAGAAGAAGAAGGTGAAGAAATTGAAGAGGAGGAAGAAGAAGAAGAAAAAGAGGAAGATGAAGAGGAAAAAGAAGAAGAAGAACAAGAAGAGGAAGATGAAAAACAAAAAGAAGAAGAAAAAGAGAGGAAGAAAAAGAAGAAGAAGAAGGATAAAAAAAGTGGAAGAAGAGAAAGAAGTAACAAAAGAAGAAGAAGAACAAGTATAGGAAGAAGCAGAAGATGAAGAAAACGAGGAGTAAGAAGAAGAAGTAGAATAATCAAAAGAAAAATATGAAAAGGAAGAAGAGGAGTGCATAGAAGAAGAAGAAGAAGAGGAATTTGAGGAAGAAGAAGATAAACAAAGAAGAAGAAGGGGAAGAAGAAGATGAAGAAGAAGAAGAGGAAGGAGAAGAAAATGAAGAACAAGAAGTAGAAGATGAAGATGAGGAAGAAAAGAAAGAAAAAAGATGAAGATATGGAAGAAGAAGAGGAAAAGAAGAAGAAGAAGATGAAGATGAGTAAGAAGAAGTAGAAGAAGAAGAGAAAGAAGAGATAGATTAAAGATCAAGGGTTTGGGTTTAGGGATTAGGGATTAAAGATTATGGTTTGAGAATTGAGGGATAAAGGATTAGAGATTAGGTATATAAGAATATAGATCAAAGACTCAGGAGAGAGGGATTAAGAATTATGGATTAGGGATTTAGTAGTTAGGAATTATAGATTAAGGTTTAGGGATTAGGTTTTAGGGATTAGTGAGTAGAGATTATGGTTTAGGAAATAATTAATAAGTATTATAGATTAAAAATTGATGATTAGGAATTAGGTTTTTTGGATGAAGGGCTTAATGATTAAGGATTAGAGATTCGGGACTAAGAATTATAGAGGACAAGGGTTTAGAGATTAGTGATTTATTATTAGAGATCAGGGTTTAGAGAATTGGGATATGAGATTAGGGATTAGGTATTAGAGATTAGGTATTTGAGGTAAAGACATTTGGATTAGCATTAGATATCTAGGATTAGAGATTAAGGATTTTGGATTAATAAATAAGGATTAAGGAATTTAGATTAAAGACTAGGGATCAAGGATTTTAAATTATAAATTAAGGATTAGGGATTTGGAATTAGAGATAAGAGTTTAGGTGTTAGAGATTAGGGATAAGAGGACAGGGATTGAAAACAAAAGATTAGAGATTAGGGATGAATTAGTGATAAGGGATTAAGGATTAGGGATTAGGGAGATGGAAGGAGTTAGGAAGAGGGAAGAAGAAAGAAAGAAGGAAGAAAGAAGAAAGAAGAAAGAAGAAGAAGAAGAAAGAAGGAAGAAAGAAAAAGAAGAAAAGCAGCAAGAAAAGTGGAAAAAGAAGAAGAATAGGAAGAAGAAGAGGGAGAGTAAAAAGGATGGAAGAAGGAAGAAGGAAAGAGTAAGAAGGAAGAAAGAAGGAAGAAGAAAAACAAGAAAAGAAAGAAGAAAGAAGGAAGAGGAGGAGAAAGAAGAAGAAGGAGAAGAAGAAAAAGATGATGATGATGATGATGAAGAAGTAGAAGGAGAAGGAGAAGGAGGACGAAGAGAACGAGAAGGAGAATGAGAAGAACAAGGATAAGGAGGAGTTAGAGAAGGAGAAGAAGGAGAAGGAGATGGAAAGGGAGTAGGAGAAGGAGAACGAGAAAGAGAAAGGGATGTAGAAGGAGATGGAGAAGGAAAAGACAAAGAGAAGGAGAAGGAGAAGAAGATGGAGAAGGAAAAGAAGCAGAAGAAAAAGGAGGAGAAGAAGAAGAAGAAGAAGGTGAGGAAGAAATAGAAGAAGAAGAAGAAGAAGAAAGAGAAGAAGAAGGAGACGAAAAAGAGGAAGTAAAAGTGGAATAAGAGGAATAACAAAAGAAGAAGTAGTAGAAGAAGAAGAAGAAGAAGAAGAGGAGGAGGAGGAGGAGGAGGAGGAAGAAGAAGAAGAAGGGGAAGACAAGGAAGAAGAAGAAGTGGAAGACAAAGAAGAAGAAGAAGAAGAAGAAGAAGAAAAGATGAAGAGAAAAATGAAGAAGAAGACGAAGAAGAAGAGGCGGAGGAAGAACAAGAACAAGAAGAAGAAGAAAAGAGGAAGATGATGAAGAAGGAGAAGAAGAAGAAGAAGAATAAAATGTGGAAGAAAAAGAAGGGGAAAGGAAAGAAGTAGAGGAAGAAGAAGAAGAAAATGAGTAAGAAGAAGAGGAAGATAAAGAAGAAGAAGTGGAAATAGAGATGGATTTGGGATTAAGGATCAAGTGTTAGGGATTAGGAATTAGAGATTAAGGAGAGAAAGATTACAAATTAGGGATTACTGATTATTGATTATAGAAGGAGGGATTAGGTTTTAGATATTAGCTCCTAGGGATTATGGAATAGGGAGGGAGAGATAAGGCATTAGTTATTAGGGATTATGGATTAGGAATTAAGGAAAAGAGATTAAGGATTATGGATTAGCAATTAGAGATTAGGGTTTAGAGATTAAGGATTATGGAATAAGCAATAAGATTTATGTATTAAGGATTAGAAATTAGGGATTAAGGATGATGGGAGTAATGATTAAGGATTAGGGAATAGGGATTAAGGATTAAAGGATAAAATATTAAAGATTAAGAATTAAGGATTTTGTATTTTGGATTATGGAATAAGGATTAGGGATTAGAGATTAGTGATTAAGAATTTGAGACTAAGGATTTGCTATTAGAGATTAAGGATTAGAGACCAGAGATTACGGGACCAAGAATAGCATTAGGTACTAGAGATTAGGTATATGGGATTAAGGAGTAGTGATTAAGGATCAGAGATTATGGATTAAGGATTCAAGAGTAGATATTAGAGATTACGGATTAGGGATTAGAGATTAGAAAAAAAAGGGAAGAAGATGAAGATGAGGGTGAAGAATCAAAAGAAGAAGAAGAAGAAGAAGTAGAAGAAGAGGAGGAAGAAGAAGAGGAAGAATAAAGAAGAATGATGAAAGAAGAAAGAACAAAGAAGAAGGAAGAAAGAATTTGGAAGAAAGAAGGAGGAAGGAGGAAGGTAGAAGGAAGAAGAAAAAAAGAATGAAGAAAGAAGAAAGTAAAAATAAGAAAGAAGAAAGAAATAGAAGAAGAAGAAGAAGAAGAAGAAGAAGAAGAAGGAGAAGCAAAAGGAGGACAAGGAAGAGGAGGAGAACGAGAAGGAGAAGGACAAAGAGAAGGAGATGGATATGGAGAAGGACAAGGACAAGGTGAAAGTGTGAGATAAGGAGAAGGAGGAGTAGAGGAAGGAGAAGGAGATGAAGAAGAATAAGAAAAGAAGAAGAAATAGAAGGAGAAGAAGAAGAAGAGAAGAAGAAGAAGAAGAAGCAGAACTAGAAGATTAAGAGGAAGAAGAATTTGAAGAAAAGAAGACAATGGAGGAAAAGAAAAAGAGGAAGAAGAAGAGGAAGAGGAATAAGTAGTAGTAGTAAAAGGAGAGGAAGAAGACGAAGAGGAATATGAAGAAGAAGAACAAGAAGAAAAAGAAGTAGAAGAAGAATGGGAAGAAGATGATGAAGAAGAAGAGGAAAAAGACGAGGAAGAAGTAGACCTTGTAAAAGAAGTATATCAAGAAGAAGTAGAAGAAGAGGAAAAAGAAGGAAAAGAAGAAGAAGAGGATGTAGAAGAAGAAGATGAGGAAGAACAAAAAGTGGAAGAAGAAGAAGAAGAAGTAGAGGAAGATAAGGAAGAAGAGGATGACACAGATGAATGGGAAGAAGAAGAAGAAGAGGAAGAAGAAGTACATAAAGAAGAAGAAGAATTAATAGATTAGGGATTAGGGTTGAAAGGTAGGCATTACAGATTAAGGACTAAGGAATGAAGAATTAGTGATTAGGTATCTTGGAATATAGATTAAAGATTAAGGACGTAGGGATTTGCGAGTTAACACTTAGGCATTATAGTTTAGAGATTAGGGAATATAGATTAGAGAGAAGAGATTGAGAAATAAGTTATAAGGATTTGGGATTAGGGATTTCATATTTGGGATTATTGTTTAGGGATTAAAGAATAAGGATCAGAGGATAAGAATTAAAGATTAAGTGTTAGAGATTAGGGATAGATTTTTTATGAAGGATTGAGGATAAGGGATTTAGGGTTAAAGATTAGGGATTAGTGAGAAGAAAGAAAAAAGAAGAAAGAAAAAAGAAAGAAGAAAGAAGAAGAAGAAGAGGAGGAAGAAGTGGAAGAAGAAGAAGAACAAGAAGAAGAGGAAGATAAACAAAAAGGAAGAAGTAAGAAAGAATAAGAAAGAAAGATGATGGAAGGAAGAAAGATGACGGATGGAGGAAGAGGGAAGAAGAGAGAAGAAAGAAGAAAGAAGAAAAAGAAGATAAAGAAGGAGAAGAAGAAGAAGGAGAAAGAGAAGAAGGACATAGAGAAGATGGAGGAGAACGAGAAAGACAAGGACAAGGAGAAGGAGATGCAAAAAGGGAAGGAGAAGGAGAAGGAGAAAGACAAAGAGAAGGAGATGGAGGGAAAGAAGGAGAAGTAGAATAAGAATACGAATAAGAAGAAGAAGAAAAGAAGAAGAAGAAATAGAAGAAGAAGACGAAGAAAAAGAAGAAGGAGGAGAATAAAAAGAAAAAGTAGGAGAATAAAAAGAATAACAAGAATTAGAAAAGAAGAAGAAGGAGAAGATGAAGAAGAAGAAGAAGAGGAAGAAGAAGATGACGAAGAAGAAGAAGTAGAAGGATAAGAAGAAGACGGGATGGTGAAGAAGAAGAATAAGAAGAAGAAAAGAAGAAGAGGAAGAAGAAGAAGAACAAGAAGAAGAGGAAGATGTGGAAGAAAGGTGGAAGAAGAAGAAGAAAAAAATGAGGAAGAAGGAGAAGAAGGGGAAGAAGAAGAAAAAGAAGAAGAAGAGGAAGAAGTGGAAGAAAAGAAGAAGAGGAAGAAAAGAACGATTAGGGATTAAGGATTAGGGGTTATGGAATGGGAATTAGGGTTTAAGGAATGATGGATTAGAGATTAGGTATCAAGGAATATGTATTAAATATTTGGGAGGAACTGATTAGGGATTAGGGATTATGGATTTGCGAGTTAGCAATAAGGGATTCAAGTTTAGGGATTTGGGATTAGAGAGTAAGAATAAAGGAATACGTAAAAGAAATTATGGAACACTGATTAGGGATTAAAGATTAGATACTAAGCTTTAAGGATTAGAGATGAGGGGATTAATTATTAGTATTAGAGATTAGGGATTAAGAATTAAGAGATTAAGCATTAAAGATTAGGAATTTAGGATTAAAAATTAAGGATTAAGCATAAAAGAATAGGGATTAAGGATTAAAGTTCTATGATTAAGGATGTAAGATGTGGGATTAGATACTAGAGATTAAGGATTAAGGATTAATGGATTTTGATTAGCATTAAAGATTAGGGATTAAGGAGAATGAAGAAGGAAGAAAGAAAAAGGAAAAAGGAAGAAGGGAGAAAGAAGACGAAGAAGAGGAAGAATAAGGTAGATGATAGAAGGAAGAAGACAGAAGGAAGGAAAAAAGGAAGATGAAAGAAGGGAGGAATGAAGAAGAAGAAGGGAGAAGAAACAAGAAAGAAGAAAGAAGGAAGAAGAAGAAGAAGAAGAAGAAGAAGAAGATTACGAAGAAGGAGAAAAGGAAGAGGGATGATGAGAGGAAGGAGGAGAGGAAGGAGAAGAAGAAGAAGAAGAACAAAATGTGGAAGAAAAAGAAGGGGAAAGGAAAGAAGTAGAGGAAGGAGAAGAAGAAAACGAGTAAGAAGAAGAGGAAGATAAAGAAGAAGAAGAGGAAATAGAGATGGATTTGGGATTAAGGATCAAGTGTTAGGGATTAGGAATTAGAGATTAAGGAGAGAAAGATTACAAATTAGGGATTAAGGATTACTGATTATTGATTATAGAAGGAGGGATTAGGTTTTAGATATTAGCTCCTAAGGATTATGGAATAGGGAGGGAGAGATAAGGCATTAGTTATTAGGGATTATGGATTAGGAATTAAGGAAAAGAGATTAAGGATTATGGATTAGCAATTAGAGATTAGGGTTTAGAGATTAAGGATTATGGAATAAGCAATAAGATTTATGTATTAAGGATTAGAAATTAGGGATTAAGGATGATGGGAGTAATGATTAAGGATTAGAGAATAGGGATTAAGGATTAAAGGATAAAATATTAAAGATTAAGAATTAAGGATTTGGTATGTTGGATTATGGAATAAGGATTAGGGATTAGAGATTAGTGATTAAGAATTTGAGACTAAGGAATTGCTATTAGGATTAAGGATTAGAGACTAGAGATTACGGGATCAAGAATAACATTAGGTACCAGAGATTAGGTATAAGGGATTAAGGAGTAGTGATTAAGGATCAGAGATTATGGATTAAGGATTCAAGAGTAGATATTAGAGATTACGGATTATGGATTAGAGATTAGAAAAAAAAGGAAGAAGATGAAGATGAGGGTGAAGAATCAAAAGAAGAAGAAGAAGAAGTAGAAGAAGAGGAGGAAGAAGAAGAGGAAGAATAAAGAAGAATGATGAAAGAAGAAAGAACAAAGAAGAAGGAAGAAAGAATTTGGAAGAAAGAAGGAGGAAGGAGGAAGGTAGAAGGAAGAAGAAAAAAAGAATGAAGAAAGAAGAAAGAAATAGAAGAAGAAGAAGAAGAAGAAGAAGAAGAAGAAGAAGGAGAACAAGAAAAAGAAGTAGAAGGAGAAGCAAAAGAAGGAAGACAAGGAAGAGGAGGAGAACGAGAAGGAGAAGGACAAAGAGAAGGAGATGGATATGGAGAGGGACAAGGACAAGGTGAAAGTGTGAGATAAGCAGAAGGAGGAGTAGAGGAAGGAGAAGGAGATGAAGAAGAATAAGAAAAGAAGAAGAAATAGAAGGAGAAGAAGAAGAAGAGAAGAAGAAGAAGAAGAAGCAGAACTAGAAGATGAAGAGGAAGAAGAATTTGAAGAAAAGAAGACAATGGAGGAAAAGAAGAAGAGGAAGAAGAAGAGGAAGAGGAAGAAGTAGTAGTAGTAAAAGGAGAGGAAGAAGACGAAGAGGAATATGAAGAAGAACAAGAAGAAAAAGAAGTAGAAGGAGAAGGGGAAGAAGATGATGAAGAAGAAGAAAGAGAGAAAGAAGGAGAAGAAGAAGAAGAAGAAGAAGAAGAAGAAGACAAAGAAGAGTAAAATGAGAAAGATCAGGAAGAAGAAGAATAAGAAGATGAGGAAGAAGTTGTAGAAGAAGAGGAGGAAGAAGAAGAAGAAGAGGAAGAAGAATAAGAGGAGGACGAAGAGATGGACTAGAGATTAAGAATTAGGGGTTAGGGAATACGGATTAAGTGGCAGGGAAATAAGATTAGGTCTTAATGACTAAAGATTAGGAATTGTAGGTTAGGAAATAAATATTAGTGATTGGGGATTATCAATTAGGGTTAGGGATTAAGGATTATGGTTCAAGGAGTAAAGATTAAGGAATAAGTAATAAGGAATAGGGATTAAAGATTAGTGATTAAAGATTAAGTAAATTATTTGAGATGAAAAGATAAATATTAGTGATTTAGGATTAAAGAATTAATTATTATGGACTAGGAATTAGGGATTAAAGATTCAAGATTTGGAATTACAAATACTAGAATTGAGATTAAGGTTTACGGATTTGGGATTAGTGATTAGAAACTAGGGATTTAGGATTATAGATTAGAGATTAGGGATTAGATATTAGAGGTAAAGCAATTAGGACGAGGATTAGGGATTAGAGATTAAGGATTAAGGATTAGGGTTTAAGGATTAGAGATTAAAGACTAAGAATTATAGATTATAATAAGGATTTGGGATTAGGGTTCAACTATTAAGGATTAGAGTTTATGGATTAGTAATTAAAGATTAGAGATTATGGATTAGAGATTGTGGATTATAGAGTATGGATTAGGTATGTGGTATTAGGGTTTAAGGATTAGAGATTAAGGATTAAAGATTAAAAATTATTGATTAAGGATGGATTAGAGATTAAGGATTAGGGATTAGGGATTAAAGATTACAAAATAGGGATTAGTGATTTGGGAGTGTTGGATTAGGGATTACAAATTTACAGATAAGAGATTAAGTAAGGAGGGATTAAGGAATAGGAATTAAGTAAATAAGGATTAGAAATTACAAAAAAGAAGGACAAAGAGAAGAAGAAGAAGAAGATGATGAAGAAGAAGAAGAAGAATAAGTAAAGGAAGTTGTAGAGGAAGAAGAAGATGAAGAAGAAGAAGAAGAAGAAGAGGAAGAAGAAGAAGAAGAAGAAAAGCAAAAAGAAGAAGACAAGATGAAGAAGACATAGAAGAAGAAGTAGAAGTAGAAGAAGAAGAAGAAGAATTATTTGAAGAAGAAGAAGAAGAAGAAGAGAAAGAAGAAGAAGAAGAAGAAGAGAAAGAAGAAGAAGAAGTGGAAGAAGAAGACAAAGATGAGGAAGAAGAAGAAGAAGAGGAAAAAGAAGTAGAAGAAAAAGAAGAAGAAGAAGTAGTAAAAGAAGAGAAAAAGAAGAGATAGATTAAGGATAAATTGTTAGAGATTAGGGATTAAGGATTAAGGAAAGAAGGACGAGGAATTAGGTGTCAGGAAATATTGATTAAAGATTAGGGATTGAGGATTAGGGATTTGGTAGTTATTAATTAGTGATTAAGGTTTAAGGATTATAGATTAGGGATTACAGAGCAGGGATTAGGGAATAAGTAATAAGGATTACGTATTAGGGATTAAGGATTAAGGATTATGGATTAGGGATTCGGGATTACAGATGAAGGAATTAATGATTAACAATTACATATTAAGGATTAATAGATTAATTTTTAAGGATTTGGGATTAAAGATTAGTGATTTAGGATTAAGGACAAGGTGTTAGGGTTTAGGAAATAGGGATTAAAGATTAAGGATTAGAGATTAGAGATTAAGGATGAATGATTAAAGGTTAGATATTTGATATTAAGTATTAGAGATAAAGGTATTATAATTTGCATTAGAGTATAGAGATTAGGGATTAAGAATTTGGGAAGTGATTAATGTTTAAGAATTAAGAATTAGAGATTAAAGATTAATTATTATGGATTATAGGTTAGGAATTATGCACTGGAGTTTAGAGTTTAGGGAATAGTGATTAAGGATTAATGGTTATGGATTAAAGATCAAGGATTAGAGATTAGGATTGGATTAGTGATTAAGGATTAAGGAGTAAGGATTAGGGATTAAGGACTAGGGATTAGGAAGAAGGAAGAAGAAAAAAGAAAGAAAGAAGAAGGAAGAAAGAAGAAGTACGGGCAAAAGAAGAGGAAGAGGAAAGAGAAGAAGAACAAGAAGAGGAAGAAGAAGAGAAAGAATAAAGAAGAATGAAGAAGGAAGAAAAAGTTGGAAGGAAGAAGGAAAGAGAAAGGAAGGAGGAAGATGGAAGAAGGAAGGAGGAAGGAAAGAGGAAGATGGAAGAAGGAAGGAGGAATGAAGAAGGAAGAAGCAAGAAGAAAGATGAAAGAAGAAAGAAGAAGAAGAAGAAGAAGAAGAGCAATGAGAAGGACAAGAAGAATGAAGAGGAGGAGAAAGAGGAGTAGGAGAAAGAGAAGGAGATTGAGAAGGAGAAAGAGAAGGAGAAGGAGGAGTTGGAGAAGGAGAAGAAGAAAGACAAAGACAAGGACAAGGAGAAGAAGGGGAAGTTGAAGGAGAAGAAGAAGAAGAAAAGATATAGATGAAGAAGTAGAGAAAGAAGAAGAAGAAGAAGAAGAAGAAGAGGAAGAAGAAGAGGAATAAGAAGAACAAGAAAAAACGAGAAGAAGAAGAGGAATAAGAAGCAGAGGAAGAAGAAGACGAAGAAGAAGAAGAAGAAGACAGACAAAAAAAGAAGGAGAAGAGGAAAATGAAGAAGAAAAAGAAGAAGTTGAAGAAGAAGTTGAAGAAGAACAAGAGGAGGAGGAAGAAGAAGAAGAAGAAGAAGAAGAAGAGAAAGAAGAAGAAGAAGAAGAAAAAGAAATAGAAGAAGAGAATAATGAGGAAGAAGAAGAAGAAGACAAGGAAGAAGAATTAGAAGAAAATAAAGTGGAAGAAGAAGAAGAGATGGATTTGGGATTAAGGATTAGGGATTAAGGAGGGAGGGATTAAGGATTAGTCGATATGTATTACGAACTTGGAGGGATGGATTGGGGAATAGAAATTAGGTATGAGTGGTTTGGGACTTGGGATTAGGGTGGGAGGGATTGGGTGTTAGGAAATAGAGATTAAGGATTAAGGATTATGGATTAGCTTTTGGATTATGGCTTAGGTATTAAGGATTATGGATTAAGGAGTAGGGATTAGGGAATAATAATAGAAATTTGGAATTAAGGGTTAAGGATTAGGGAAGGGATCAACGATTAAGGATTATTGATTTGGGATTAAGGATTAAGGGATTAATCAATAAAGATTAGGAATTTTAGATTAATGATTACAGATTAGCAAATAATGATTAAGGATTAGAGATTAACGATTAGAGATTCAAGATAAAGATTGGGATTAGAGATTACAGATTAGGGATTAGAAATTAGTGATTAAGAATTAACAGATTAATCATGAAGGATTAAAAATTTAAGATTAGGGATAGGGATTAGTGATGAGTGATTAGGGACGTTGGATTTAAGATTAGTTATTAATGATTAGTCATTAAAGATTAATAGATTAGGGATTTGTGATGAAAGATTTGACATTAGTGATTACGGATAAAGTATTTAGGATTTTATCTTAAAGATTAGATATTATGGAATATGGATTTGTAATTAATGGTTAGCTATTAAGGATTAGGGATTTGAGATTAGAGATTTAGGATATAAGAAGCAGAAGAAGAAGAAGAAGAAGAAGAAGAAGAAGAATTAAAAGAAGAAGAAAAAGAGGAAGAGGAAGAAGAAGAAGAAGAGGAAGATGACGAAGAAGAGGAAGACGAGGAAGAAGAAGACAAAGATAAGGACGCAAAACAAGAAGGGGAAGAAGAAGTAGAAGAAGAAGAAGAAGAAGAAGAAGAAGTAGAAGAGAAAAAGAAGAGACAGATTAAGGATAGATGGCTAGAGATTAGGGATTAAGGATTAAGGATTAAGGAATGAAGGGTTAGGAATTAGGTGTTTGGAAATATAGATTAAAGTTTAGGGATTGAGGAATTAGGGATTTGGGAGTTAGTAATTAGAGATTAAGGTTTAAGGTTTAGAGATTAAGGATTAGAGGGTAAGGATTAGGGAATAAGTAATAAGGATTAAGGATTTGGGATTAAGGATTAAGGATTAGGGATTACAGATGAAGGGATTAATGATTAAGAAGTAGATATTAAGGATTAATAATTAATAGATTAATTTTTATGGATTTGAGATTAAAGATTAGTGATTTGGGATTTGGGATAAGGGGTTAGGGTTTAGGGAATAGGGATTAAAGTTTAGGGAATAGAGATTTGAGATTAAGGATGCAAGATTAAAGGTTAGAGATTAGACATTAGATATTAAAGATAAAGGTATTAGAATTTGCATTAGAGTATCGAGATTAGGGATTAAGGATTTGGGATTAGTGATTAATGTTTAAGAATAGTAATTAGTAATTAGAGATTAAAGA